>VZTL01068184.1:26970-38797 GCA_013400535.1 Scopus umbretta | reverse complement strand
CTGGGCATTGCCGGGAGAATGCCTCCCTTTCCCTCCTTGCAAACTTATGCCACTTTGAAGTGTAATTGAGGGACTGTGTCAAGAGGGGAAGGACAGCCTTGTAGAGATGGCCAGCTAGATAACAGTCAGCTATATTTTTTAAATATTAACAACAACATTATTGTAAACTGGTTAGAAATTATGAGTTCGGCTGAACAAAAACTGGCCACGACCTTCATTTTAAGTATTTTCAAGTTCAAGTAATCAGTTAATTATTAGGGCTCTTTGTCAGAAGCCTCTCTCAATTAGGCTTTGACTGGGGCAGAAATATGTTTTATTTTACACTTTCAGCCTGTACATAATGAGGAAACACAAGGAATCCAGTAGTGAGACTGGTCTTCAAAGATGTGATATAACAAAACAGATTTGAATAATGACAATAAGAGGGACAACCCTACCATTTTGGGAGTCAGCAGTCCAAACATTATGTTGCAACAATATTCACTTCCAGCAGTTAAAATGCAAGCCTGAATGTTGCTGCATTCCTTCTCCACTAAACTCAGTGAACATCTGACAGGGTTGCAGTGGAAGGGGATTTTCAGGCACCACCTTATCCTGAAGGCAGCCATCAGAAATTCTCTAATCTCAAGGCCAGTATGGTCATTGTGAAATTCAGCCACCACTGCTTGCAGAAACCATCTCTGGTTTCATGTCATGTTTCCTCTTCCCTCCTTGCTGCTCCTTACCTTCTCAAACAAGCTGGGCAAAGAACTTTCTCTCACAGCTGCAATGCTGGCTACTTTATACTTGTTATTATAATTACATTTCTGTCTTCTGCTTCTAAAAATCAGAATATATCCTACAAGTTTTAGCAAACTGCATTTATTAAATACACATGCCAGTCATCTTCAAGCAGCCAGACTTTTCCAATAATTACCAGCTAGGTTACCACAGTCCTCTTCCATTAATTGTAGCCTGCACTGCTGGTTGGTACAGGCATCAGAGTACGTGCTGCAGTGCCTAGGGGAGCAGCACTAGGCAGATGTCTAGGGTATTTGTACACCACTAGAAAACACATACCAACACACAACACTGCTTTAAGCAGCTTTTGTGTGTATATCCTAAGGGAACACTGGTGACTTCTACTGGAGCAGCTATCCTCATAGCTCTTCTTAGGGCAAAGGCTTCATAGCAGGGAACAAGTAAGTTCTCTCCATTAGCAGGTACTGGCATTTGTAATGGTGACTACAGCACATTCCCCATAGAATCCTCCCCTGAGCCACCCCCATGTGTTTCTACCACAAGGAATTCAAGTCCTGGAACAAAACAAATGTTCAAATACAGCTCAGTTCTTTGCAGACGGTTTGTGCATGCCTTGCTCTCATTTTTTATGTCATTTTGATTCGACTGTAAATGAAAGAAATATACACTCTGTGTTACTGGATGAGATCATGGTAGTGAGTATTTCATTGCCACCAAGGCGAACTTTTGCTCATGAGTCTTTTCTATTCTTTCAGTGAGTGGCGATTTAAGCAAGTTACATTTATAGCACTGATTCTGCAGAGGGAGGGAGAGAGTGCACAGAGAGCTAGGACTGCAAGTGATGGGTCCCAAGGGAGCTAAAACACAGATGTCATAAAAAGCCATTTCAGAAATTGTACACAAAGACACAGCTGTGCAGTGGGAAGGAAAACAGGTGGCACTGGCATCAGGGGCTGGCAGAGCATGGAAGTAAACATACTGCCTCACGTTACAGTACAACATTGCCACAAGATACCTTCAAAAAGGGTCTCTTAGAAAAGACCTCTTTCTCCACTGCCTCTGGAGGAGATGCTGAGGTTAAGCAGCCCTCTTCAAACAAAGCATCCCCAGAGCACAGAGCACATTTCTCCATGATCTGTGAATTTACACAAGCTACCAAAGACTTGTGAAGTCAGCTGGAGTTAAGAGCCCCTCAGCAATATACTAAATCAGTCCCACGCTCACCCTGGAGTCCTCTACTCAGAAGCAGCTGTTTTTCTACTGCTTTTGCTCGGTTTTGCACCCTGAGGTTGAATAGGCCAGTTATCCCCCTCACTCAGTGTCAGAGTCAAGGTCAAGAGACAGCAACTGAAGCAGCACGGGATCCAGGAGTCATCTCGCTGCCACTTTCTGGTCTGCTCACAAGAGCCGGCTGCTTCCTTACCCTCTAGTCTGTTATTTTGCAGATTAATTCTCTCTCTACAACAGATTTTGAAGAGCTGTGCAGCTCTCTCCTCAGCAGCTAGACCAGATTTAAGGGCAGTGTGATCCTCTTAGGATGCAAGGTCATGCAATTTACTGCCATAAATCAACTGCCTTGGTTCAGGATTGAAGGCTNAATTTTTTTTTTATTCCATAAATTCCAAAAAGCTACAGAGTAATACCATATGTTTATGTCTGACTATTCATCTGCAGAAAAAAGAAATTTGTATACCCAGCCACTTCTCAAAATCACTGAGGAAGATGTCAGGTTGATCATAATTGAGACACCGGTAAAGCGCAGAGTTAACTTCAGAACATAACAGCGCATGTTAAAAATGGGAAGTGTATGGAATTACCTTTGAGGTCAGGCATTTTGAACCCTTCAACCTTTTCTCCAATAGCTGTCCGTATTTTTATGCCAAACTCTGTTTGATGGATACCCTAAGAATATGTCAGGATTTACTATGATTAGCAAATTACTCAGTGATCTTACATTTCCAAATATTTATATCTTTGTGATGAATAGCATCTTCTTCTACATTGTTTCTAATGCCTCTGAGGTATCCCAGTGGTACAAGGTGCAGTACACAGGAATCGGAGGCACCAAAGTTCAATGCACAGCACTTGCACACAGAGAAAACAATAGCATAGCTGGCCAAAAGAAATCATATTTTAAAATAAAGATAGTTCAGGACAACTGTAGGGATCATAGCAGGAGAAGCTTTAAAAATAAAAGCCTCTCCTGTCCCATGGGTCAGCTCTACTGGAAGAGTGTCTCCAGATGGAATTCAGCTTGCCTTGACTGCTGGAGCTCTTGCCAGCCCAGCTTCACCACGATCCCTCCTTTGACCCCTACAAAACCACTGCAAAGTTTTGCTGCTGATTTAATTTGTAAACCGGATGGTTCTCAGATATCAGGCATGTGAAACAACCAAAGAGTTGACAAAAAATTATTAATAATTGACTCTACTGAATTTTTTTTTTAGCAGCTCAAGCAGAGGAAAAATACAAAACAAAGCTTGACACCGAGCAGCCCTGCACTCAGGCCATCAAAAGACCACATAGGTTGGGAAAAGTAATCTTGCAAAGAAAGCATGGGCCCAGGACAGTACCGTAGCATTAAGCATGGCTCTTTAGCAGATTCTCTGAAATGCTGGAAAAAGGCATTCAAGCACTTTTGGACAAATCTAATTCTTTAGTCTTATTTATCTGTAAAGATGAAAAGATATGCAGGGTGTGAGAGGCTGGATTAATGCAATTTGGATATCCCCAGTCTGTTTTCTGAGGGCAGCATTCAATCCAGTTCAAGTTAAGCACCTCAGTGGATCTGTTATAAAGGGCATTAGAGCACACAAATTCCTTGAACATCAACGGGAAGCCAAATTCCTCATAGTGACTGCAGGAGTAACAAGGCAGGTGAATCAAGCTTCTTACCCCAGTGTCTAAATTCAAATTCCTCACGTGTGAAAACCCTGCCCCTGCATTTTCAGGAGAAAGTATGGATAAGTAAATAATACTGGATAACAGCTAATTCTTTCCAGCCTGCTGTGGCTTTGGCTCAGCCCTGCAATAAATGCTTTTCACTCATTTAGCCAACTGTGGCCACAGTCCCATCTGCATTCAAAGATGCCTGGGTCTACTAATTTTTATATCTCAAAGCAGCGCATCTCAGAGCACCCAGCAGACTAAGCCCTGGCTATTGATTACTCCTTAGCAGAAACTGCTACAGCCCTGTCTGCACATAGGCCAATGATAATCAGATCCCCCCACCCCTTCAACCCCCCCCCCCCTTTTATTTTTTTAAATCATAAATTAGTTAAGTGCCTGGCAGGCCCAAGGTCCTCCCCACAATCTCCCCTTTGACTAACACACCAGAGCACCAAAATGGCTCTTTGTAAATCTAATTGAAACAAATGCTATTGACCCAGACACATTTGCAAGTAAATCTGGTTGGACCTCAATCAGAGAGCATGTGTTTGACACCAAATTATGCTTAAGTGCTGCAGCAAGAAAAATGGGAACTGTGCTCTGGCAGATAGAGAGACAAAGGGAGGACTTAATTAAAGGACTGAAACATACGCCACCAAGCCTGGTAAATGAGATTCAGAGCTGAAAAGGAGAAGCGCAGGGCTGCCTATTATTATAGGAATCTAGCACTAAGGAGATTTGTTGCCCTCCAAGAATGCTTGGGCACAGAGAAAGATCCTATGCTGCTGTGAAAAGGGCAGAGACAGAGGCTACGAGAAAGTTAACTACATTGCAGGAGACCTGAAAATGTCACCTTGTCTTGTGATTAGGGATTTTTCAGTCCAAAGCTGAAGATGAGGAAAGCACAGTTTGCAACTGCTTCTCCAAGGAATTACCTTCAGAAAGGCCACAGCGATGCTACAAGTCAGAGTAATGCAGCCACCAGCTCTGTCCTCACCCAGATAATAATCAGCCATATATTACTGAAACAAACACGAATTCCAGCAAAAACAACTGCAGTAGACAGCCAAATCTCCTGTACAGTAACCTCACACAGCACGAGAGATGAGAAGGTCCTGAGGGGGAAGGTAAAATGCCTCCACACCAGGGCTCCCTGAACCACAACATGTAACAATCATTGCTTGCTACAATTCAAAAGAAATAAAAACATTATGTCCTGCAACAACCTGGAGGCCAGAAGAACATATGACGTTCCTTAAAAAAACCCTTGTCCATTCCCATCACAAAAAGGCTAAGACAGCTCATTGTTTTTATTTAACTATGCTCTTTGGGTGTGATATTTATCAAAATGACTATGCCAGTATCAACCCTAGTTTAAACATAATTCTGTATGTTGGCATAGTAACAACAGCAAAGACCAGGATCTCTGACCCTCTTCTAAACCTTCTGTGTTCTGCATTTGAAGTCATCTTCACGCACTTTCTATCATGGTGGAACCTCATTGTTCCTAATAAATATATTAACTGAAAGTGGAAAATTGGTTCCAATGCCTGTCAAAGCACATTTGAGACTAGCAAAATATGACACACACACCCCTCCCCCCCCAAGAGTTAAATAAACTTGAGGAATGTACAACCAAACCTCCTAGGCTGGCATGTCCCAATGAACTTTCCAAACCTAAATCCTCTGATCCAGCCCTCCTAGAAATCAGTGGAGTCTCTGCTGCTGTCAGTTGGGCTCCCACTGAAGCAAGGCAGGCAGTCGCACAGATCAGTGGACAAGTTGTGCCTCTGATGTGTTTGTCACGTTCATAAACACAACAAGCTATGCCAGCAGCGATGGCAAAGCAGGAGGGGGGGAATTCGATACAGTTCACAAACTGCAGCGCACAACATCCGTCAGCGCAAACAAACCCAGTCCACAGCTCTCCAAGCCTGGCTTTCACAGCAAGGGCAGGCAGCTGCCGATGCCGCCCTGTGTCCTGCCTCTGCTTTTTCAAGCCCCGAATCTCCAGAGCAGGTAAGAGCAGTGTCCTGTGGAAAAAGCTATTTGCAAGCACAGAACTACTCTTCTGTCACTGTGACATACTGGAGCACGTAGCTACAGCCTGACAAACATAGACCATCCAGGACACTTTTAGAAGCATCTCCGAGATGCCTTGCCTCTTTCTTAAGGGGAATTGAGTGCCTAGCATTTCTCTAAAAAGAGACAATTACACAAGATACATTGAATACCCTAGACAATTATATATCAGGTATGAACAAGAATCTGGGTACCTGACCCCAGCAAAGAATGTAGAAAGGAACAAATTTAGGGTAAAACATTTTCCACCGTTGGCAGTGGAGTACCAAGGAGAAGTGTGACAGTAACTGATTTGCTCACTATTGTGAAAAACATGCAAACGTCAGAGGACTACTCACGTGAGTAACTGTCTGTCAGGCAATATCTCCATCCACATACCATCTCCTCTTAGCATAACAAGTACATATGCAGAGAAATGCCTTTTTTAAAAAAGGCAGTTAAAAAATTTTACTGTGATTCTTCAATACCAAATAATTTTAAATTTTTAAAAAATGCATACCGGGGAACAATTCCCTCTCCTCTCACTGAAATGCTATTCCTGAGATAAAATTGGAGTATTTAACAGCACACTGAATTGTGCAAAAGAGATGAAGAAAAGGATTCTATATTCAAATTTTAAAGGAGAAATTCAGGAAAGTAAAATGTCATTATGCAATCTATAGTTTGGAAGGGTAAAAGATGGCTTTTTCCAAGCATTCTTCACAATCTTCAACCACCCCAGGAGATGAGACTCTTGGTTTCATGCTTGATAAAGAACTACACAACCAGACCCTGGCACCCTTGGCTTGGTGCTGTGTCCTAGGTCAGAGCTGATGGGAAGCAAAGACTGCCACCTACTGCATTGCTCCAGCTCTTGGTCACTCCAGACATCAGCTAAAACGATAACCCAATGGATTGCAACTGGGGATTCTGAGTTAAGAAGGGGAAGAAAGAAAAAGTAAAAAAAAAAATTTTGAAAAGAGAAAAGAAAGATAGGTTGGGTACCTGGACAGATACGGACAAGAACAGAAACAATAAAAAAAGTCCCTGCTGTGAAAAAATTGTCAAATAGGGGCCGATGGATACCATGCAGACCTCATGCAGTGTCCCCCCTCAAACATGTCACAGCCCTCTTCAGCTTTGCTACTGTAATATTCCTCCAGGAGAGGAGAGCTTAGCTGACACCCCGCCAGTCATCCCAATGACTGCTGACAGCCTCAGGGAGCATATGAATGGGAAAACGATGCCTGCGTTCAAAGGGTGCTGTCAAACCCAGATAATAAACCGTGCCGCAAGGCAGCATTGCCTAAGCATGTGTAAATACCTACAGGATCCATACATACCCACACATATTTACATATTCTTGGCTGTATCTCCAGTGATGAGAGCAAGACAGCGTTGAGTCTGCATGATTCAAGCAAGCCTGGGGTGGTGCTGTGAGGCACAATGTGAGCTTATCCATATGACAGCTGCACTAATCCCTTTGATCTGCAGTGACTGGGTTGCCTCATTGCTATATTATATAATAATAGAAATTAAAATTAGCTACAGTAAACAGTAATTTAGCATGAAATACAGTCAGGGCTTGTTCAGTGGACATTACCAAGACAGACCCAGAAATAGCACAGCACCTGGAGAGAGAAAAGACTGCCCTAAGGTTTTGACATGAAATTACTGAGCAGGACCTATCGGATGCTACTCATCCCTCATCCTCAGACTCTGATCTTCTTGCCTCAGTTTTGGACAAGTTGCATGGTAGCAAAATTTGAGCCTCTGTCATTCTCACCTCACCTCAAAGTTGGAAGATGCCAGCAATCCTTGGAGATTTGACCCTAGTCAAAACAGCAGTATCACTTTCCCACTTGAATGAACCTAAATGGGTACTTGGCTATCTGCCACAGCTTGCCTGCAGGTAAATCCTAAGGACAGAGCAAAAACATTACCCTGTACACCCAGCGGCCATTTGACTAATAACAGTAAGAAAACTCCAGGGAAGGAAAATGCAGTATAACATTAAAGCAGTTCAGCTTCTATACATACAACTTTTTAAAAGTTTTCAGGAAAGATTAGCACTTGTTTAAATTCTTGGCAATATCACATTACTGAAGATGCTTCTTTACCACATGTCAGTGGCAAGGATGAGGGCTGCTGACTTTGAGAGACGTAGTTTGTTGTAACTGCAATATTAAAAGTACTCCTAAATTTTTAATTTCATTCAGTCTTCCTTTTTTTTTTTTAACTGAAGGAAAAGGAAAAGGATAAAAGACCTAAACCCTTTACAATCCAATCCAGAGATTAATATTTTATAAAGGAATCCACAGAGTGTATAAATTCATGGGTTTTGTTACTGTCCAGGGCACTATGGAAGCTGACAACCAACTTACCAATTTATGGGCTACTCAGCCTTAACCCAGCTAAGTAGCAACATATTTCATACAGTACAGATCTAATTAAACGTTCATCACTTGGGCTGTAATTTGGCCAGATAGTAGTTTATCAAATATGAAAATCAGTCCACCTTCCCCAGCAAAATATAATACAATATTCAACTTCAAAGAAGGTAGAATGACAACAGTCAACACCATTTGATGGGTTTTTTTCCTCCTACTCTCTCTTTACTGTACCATCTGGGTTACCCAGGACTTTATTACCTGCAAGAATAGTTCATTTTATCCTGTTCCAAAAGCAAACACAAAAAAACGTCCATGAGCTATGGAGGCCCTGTGATTCACAGGCGAGCAGCTCCGATTCAGTCCAGAATCAAGGAAAGACTGATCAAGGAAAGCAAAGAAGAAAACAAAAACCAACCAACACTAAAAGTTAGGGTGTTTCTGTGCGGTACAGCACTGATAGCTCTAAAGAACAGTAAATTATTTGTCAAAGAGTACATGGAGCAGTCACCTTCCCCAGCACTGGCAATCAGCCATTTTCCAGACCATGACAAGGAATTCTCTGAAACAGAAGAAATCAGACCCCTCCTATCAGGTTGCCTAGGTAAAACAACATTTGTTCATCACAAGTCAGCTGTGTACCAAAGGAAGTCTTACTAAAAAGAGCGAAATCAGAAATTTTTCATTTAACTTTCTCGAGGCTAAATGATGGATATGAGGTACTCACTCTAGCTCAGTAAAGCCTTGACATTTGACATCATCATGTGGGCCTGGACTTACAGTTTCTGGTTTAGTAGAAGACAATCCTGAGCAACGTGCTGAAACAGCTGATGTCACAGATAAACATCAATGGCTTTTTGAGGAGCAAGGCAAATTCAAATAGCAAGTTTGTACATCAGCCAAACCATCTCACTGAGATTGTACCCACCAACTGATACCATTACGCCAGTTCAAGAACACGTCTACTGAGACAAGCACAGTAAATTTCTCGCATCAGAAAAGATATAGTATAAATATTCACGAAAAGAAGAAGAGCTCATGGGAACCCCATCCCTTGGCTTCCAGGGCTCCCTAATAAATGTCTTATACATCTCCATAAGAGCTGCCAGAACTGTATACAAGCACAAAGTAGGTTACAGGACACATGCAGGTTAAATGGCTTTCCAGCAGTTTGTTTTTGATGTTGCTATTGTTTCTAACAAAGCTGTTTTCTCTAGAGAAGGCTCTGGATGGCAGAGCAGTTCCTGAATCAAGCTGGAGGAAAGACAGCTACAGTGTTCCAGTAGTTCTGTAGCCAGTGTTCTGGCTACATTACAAAGCTACAATATACCAAGTTCAGAGACCAATGAAAGGATCAAGGAAAAAAAAAAAAACAAAAAAACCCCACACCAAACAGTCTCCTTACTATTTGTCTTAGAGGAATTGCTTGGGCATCCCAGAAACAGATGTGACAATGCAGGCTAAATCATAGCTAGGACTGGAAGTGAAAGACTCTGCAAAGCGGCTAGAAAGGGAACGTAAACAAATGTAAGGAGACATTGCTGCTCAGCCAGGATGCTGATGCTAATGCTGCTGACCTAATAAACCACCAAGAACAACATACAGCATCATTCTAAGGAAAAGCAAACCAGAACTTTACATTACCTTCAGGTGCACAGTGCTGAACAGAGCCTGGCCCCATACTGCCTTTGAAAGAGCAGGCACTCTTCCCCTCAAATATGGGGAGGCTCACCTTCACTTCACTCTCCACTCGACACCTCAAGAATAATACAAAACATAGGCAGGATCACAGCCACTACCAAAAAGCTGATGCCTCTCCACAAAGCATACTCAGTATTCTTCAAAGCTCTCTCACCAAAGAGCTGACCCTGACCAACGGCGCACAGAGGGGATCTGTGACTGCATGATCTAGCTATACCACAAGAAAGAGTATTACTGTCATATCCGTTTACCTTTGCTGGCTCCTGGCAGCACTGGTAGGCTGTCAGGAGGAAGAAATGAGATAATGTTCACCAGCAGACCCTTGCCCACTGCTTCTTTCTGGACATGACAAGCCCTGTCATTTCTCATATGTGAAAAATCAGAGTAATCGTGCCTTTTCCCTCCAGGATGATATAATTGTGTCTGCATAGACGGAGAAGAGCAGCAGCATCTCTAGTGTTCAGTACAGGGTGCAGTATACAGATACAAAGAAAACCAATGCAAACCAGAACAAAACACTTTTTTTTTTTTTAAAGCCAACTTTGATAGAAGGAGAATTTCATACATGGAAATTGGCTCATTCTGCTATTGAGGAAAAAAAACCCTTAAAGCTGGTTCCTCACTGTTGGTCCTTTCAATAGCTCTGCCTGCCCAAGTCAGAACTCCCACAATTGGCGTCTCCTTGTTTTCTCCATCTATGAACCTGGTACCAGGAGCTGGTGCTCACACTGTCTGTAACACAGACTTTTCCCTGCTGATACGGGCTACGACCAAAGAGTGCCGAGAGCTGCTAGTGCCACTCAGCACTGAGACTGGTGCTGATCAGCTCTACCAGGGTGAAGCAGTGTGGAAGGACCCCAAAATCCTCCTGTCAAGAGGCCAACTCTTCCTCCCCCTTGTCAACAAGGCTTTTCCATTTGAAAAGCCATTACCAAATTACTTCCCTCTCATGATTCATATTCTCTCAAAGCCCCTACCCACACTAACATTTATGGGAGTCAGTCAGATATTTGGCAGGACAAGCTACACTTCCACCCAGAGAACAAAGCCACAGAAGGCCACCACTTACAGCTTGTATGCTCCCCATCTGCTAAGCAACTCTTGCCTTGACGAGCTAAGAGTCCTATGAGTATTGATGAATATGAGCTCTTTGCAAGTTTATCAACAGTATCACACAAATAATAATAGCGTCAACAAAGCCAAAAAGAGAAGCTCATCAGCAGCTGGCTTAAGAAGATGCAGAGAGTGTTTAGCCAAAATTATCTTAAGTATTTATGGACTACTTTTTGTCACTGCTGGTTACTGAGAATCTTGTTCCTTGATTATTCACTTGCTACACTCCAGTGCACAGATCATCTCAAGCAGTCCCCAAAAGAGGTACTGTGATATACTTAATAAATTGTGCAAAATCTCTGAATGGCTCTGACCCGTAAAAGAAAACAATCACACTAAGGGAGCTTCGGCTGACCCAAAAATGCATTTGTACATATTTACATGTATGTATGCATATACACATTGGAAGGAAAGTATATGTATAGGTCAAAACATTAGGACACACTGATTTAAAACCAAAAAGATAATCTAGTAGGTCTGTCTGTTGCAAAACCCAAGGCAAATAATGACAGCTTATCAAATGAGAATTCAACTCCTGTCTTGATCCAAAATCCACAGCAGGGGAAAAAAAAACAAAAAAACAAACAAACCAACCCAATAACAAAAAACCCCAAACCCCAGTACAATCTTTGGCTGGCTGAGCATGAAGGAAATCTTTTCTCACTATCTACCACACCATGCAAAGATAAGCCACATTAAAAATTCACCTGTGTTGTCACCTCTCCCTCTGCTATCCTTCTGTTCAAATACATTGTATACAAATGACTGCCCTCAAGGGTGCAATTTAATTTTGCTCATTTCAGAATTAGCACCATCTATAGCTATTATAGTAAGGCCAATTTTCCCTGCAAGAATTCGTAAAACCTGCAGTCTAGAAGTTTGTCTTCAGCTGGGTTCTTAAACTGGCAACTGCATGCACACAAAGACCAAAA
>VZTL01068184.1:8495-21017 GCA_013400535.1 Scopus umbretta | reverse complement strand
CAGGGATATACTGCAAGCCAGAGTGGCTGCATCTGAAGTGTATGGTTCATTCATGTTCTGTGACATAGTTTGAATTTGTGACAGTTCCTGAAATGATTTCTTTAGCATTTGGAAAGGGGCAAGCATGATATAACCCTAAACAATGGAGGCCATTTAACACATCTATTTCACTCAATACTGTTAACTGTAACACTATACTATTGGCCAGCTCTGTAACAAAGAACTGAAAACAACAAAGTCAAGGTGCCAGTCACTGAAGCAGGATGATTCCTCAACTCTGATTACTCCCTAGAATACAAAAGGAGACCTGCAGTCTTTCAGTTGCCTCCAAACTCGTGGAAGCATCCAGGAGACAGCACTTCAGCTCTGGAACATATCCAAGCAAGACATGAAAACAAAGCAAAGGGAGATGGAAATAAAATTCAGGCAAAATCAGACTTCCAAGTCTCCAGCTCAATCTGCATATACATTAGTCATACAATAGTGTCTGTGTGCCAGGACATGATGAAACTAACAGCTAAATAAAGTGACAGAAACAGACAACCTATTGTTGGTGTATCTAATGAAAATGCTTCTTTGTTAAAGACAGAAAAGAAATAAAGGTAGAGAGAAAACTGTGCTCTGTAAAACTTTCAGTGAGATGTTTTTCTGCATATGGTGAGCTTTAAAGTTCTATAATGCTCATGTGGGTGCAACTCGCCTTCAGATTTGAGGCAGCCTCATTCAGAGGATGCATGTTGCATGACCACCTCCAAATACAACTTCTCTTTTATTCTACCTCACTGTCATTACCCTTTAACCTTAAATTTAGGGTGAAGGAAGCAGTTGCCTTCTACTGCGTGAAAAATGAAAGACTGACATTTGGCAAACCAGAGCACTTCCATGTAACCCCTAGAGATCATCAAACTTACTCCACCCTCTGTGCTGCCTCTGGTGGGGAAACAAAACTAAAGAACAAAACCCATGTGTGATTTGCTTGGTTTGAATGTTTCAAATTTTGTTCTTTGAAGCCTCATAAAGCCATCTGTATAGAAGCAAAAAGAGGGGTGCTATAGCTAAGATTTAGTGTTGCCTAATGACATAAATCTGTCTGCCTCGCATTTTTTTATTTGATGCTGGGTAAGCAATAGGAACAAGGACAACCAGTGGAGAACACCATCAAACCTGTACTCTTGCAAAGTTACTCTGGACCTGCAGTGAGTGCAATGGATGTTGTAGCCTCTCTATTGCTTCTCCGTTCTCAGTTGGTAACAAGATTCTCAATTCATCTCTAACCACCCAGTGCTTAGGGTGGCTCATGCTTTTAGCAACCGTTTTCTCCAGGTCATAACAGTCCCTTTGAATTGCAGCCCCGACATTTGGCATATCAATTGCTCCCACTATCTAGTATTACTTTAAAACTTAACAAGAGAGATTAATCCATCCCATCACCTTAGTTATTAGTGAAGGCATTAAGCAATATCAGGTTGCTGATATCAGATACCACTGACCCTTCAGGAACACTACAGTCCCATGCCGAAACAAAGGCTTTTTCCTCCTTCACCTTATAGAAGAATTAGCTCTATGTGGGGAAGATCCACCAGCGC
The DNA here is from genome assembly GCA_013400535.1 of Scopus umbretta. Classification (NCBI taxonomy): domain Eukaryota; kingdom Metazoa; phylum Chordata; class Aves; order Pelecaniformes; family Scopidae; genus Scopus; species Scopus umbretta. The sequence goes on along the minus strand of VZTL01068184.1, from coordinate 19,431 downwards.
TGTGATGAAGAGACAACAAACTGATTTGCTGATGAGTTGGACCTCAGCACACCTTTGCAGGAGAAGAAAGAGCACAGATCAGACCCGCTGTATAAATTTACTAGTTACCAGACACCAATGTCAGTGGTCTCTGGCCACATATTCCTAAAAACCTAACGAAGCTTTTTCCAAAGAATTAATGAGGAAATCCGGACTCTGGCAAGAGACATTAATTATAGAGTTAATAAAAAGGTCTTACATTATTTATTCCAAGTGCTGCAGCAGGAATGATGCTTTCTCAACCAACTTGAATAGGCGTTTGCTTAAAGTGAACGCTTGCCACCATAATATTATTATGAATAAATTCTTTGCATTATTTTACATTTTTCAAAGGATATTAAAATTTATTTGGAAACATCAGCAATCAAATGTCCTTGTGAGGCAGAGTTGTAGTTGGTTGCAACAATTAGTTGCAATTGTTAAAATGCAGCCACTTCTAGGGTTGAAAATTATACTTTAATTACAGTATTCACGTCCAAAAAAATCTGATATTACATGCTAGTGTCCATCCAATCCAGAATCATATTAAAAACTCTGTAATTTGTTTCCAATTAAAGCAGTTTATAATCAGGCAATAAATCCTCACACTAAATGTTTTTGAACAAACAATGAAAACAACTAATCACAGGATGATCTGGGTCAGTTACTGCCCTGCCTGTGGATTCTTTATACTGGGAAAGAAATGGGAAAATTTCATCACGCAGAAGTCTTTGAATCATAGTTCAGAGGTCTGAAAAGAATATGCAGCATCCTTAAAGGAAAAGAGAGTAGGTCTGATCGGAGACTCCTGCACTTGGGACAGTGATAGAGCTGGGCTATAGAATGAAGTCTCATCTCTGAGCCACATGTGAGTTCAGAATACTCCCTACTGTGTATTAATATAACATTTGCTGGGCCAGCAATTCTGACAATTTGTGATACATTTCTTGTATTGTATTTTTATTGGTTATGTATAGCAAGTACTGTGGTTTTATTTTGTTGTTTCTGCTGTGAGAAAATTTGAAGCAATAAAACATGATTGACTGACATTGTGTCTCCATGCCACAACACTGTGCCACAGAGTTGTGCCACCTGTCACCACTGCTGGCTACAGGACACTGAGCCCTGCACTAATGCTCACCCCAATTATCCATGGCTCACTGGCTAAAGCCCTTTGCATTCTCAGTTCCACTAAGGATAATCTCCTGTATAATTGTACTGATGGGAAATGACAGATTAGGAGGGAGGCCACATGATTTTCAGTCTGAGCTCTAGCAAGTTCTCGCCGGATTGTTCTCAAATCTGCATGCTCCGGGCTTTCCTGGCAGTGTCTTAAAAGGCATCTGAACCCTCACACCACAGGAGAGGCCTGCAGCTTAAGGCTGCTGAGCAATCAGCTGAGCTGGAAAGAATACTGATCCAACCCTGACCCTTATTTACAGGCAGAAGTGTATGGGGAAGCTACGTGAAGGCAAAGGCCGATATAAGAGATTTGTCTCAAAAGGAAAGGTTGAAATTGATTTGCCAGCTATCAGAGCTTTCTAAAACCATGTCCTTACTAAAACACCAGATGCAGCAACAAGGAATTATGACCAGGAAGAACATATGTCACGCACCTTGGTGAAAAGGAAGACGGACTGATCTTGGGTTCCTGGCCTGCCTCTCAGTTACACGGCAAGGGAACTTAGTGAAGGGTCATTTCCTGCCCCGTGCCTCAGCTTCCCTGACCACAATTACAGGAGTTATGACAGTTACCAATTTTCCAGAAGCATTAAGAAATCTATTAATTTATGCATGTAAAAGAAAGCTCCTCAAATTGCATTCCCTTGCAGACGAGCCATGAATACTTCAATCTTGGTGCCTTGCAGAGCAGTGACACAGCACCTACCACCAGCCCAAGGATGGCTATATCCCACAAATCTCTGCCCATAAAGGGCTGTACAGAGATGTTCTCTTAACGGAGAAGGTAGTGAGATGCGCTGGCATGGAGCGGCTTACTTTTCTGTGAGCCCTGAAGTGGTCAAAAGGCCTGGCAGGCACCACAGAGCATCTAAAAGGGGTGAGAGCCTTAAGGAGCAGCTGGGTGCCAGCCACTCTGTGGGCACAGCTTTCAGAGCCAGCAGGTTGCCCTTCTGTGCAGCCCCCATTCTCAGCCCCTCTCTGTCAGACATCTTGCAGCTGGGGGGGAAATGCTGGTTCAGACTCACTGGGGGCAAAATGGCAACAGTAAAAAGCAAACAAGGTATTCTGCCTCAGAAGAATCTAATTAAACAGTCCTCATGCCAGCTACTTTTTCCTCAAGCTCTGCATCCATTGTTCACAAAAAAAAAACCCAACCCAACACGTTCTTAATACCATATTATGTTTTATGTTCATTAAATTTTACCTGCAGAAGATAAAACAGTTTGTCTGTTTTCTGCCTTTTCATAATGCATTTTTATGCCTCTAGGTCTCTGCCTGTTTAGACTCTAGGGGCTGTAAAAAGTATTCTGTACACTATTACCTGGATAAACACCTTATAAATTACAACCGATATTTATCAGCCTCACAGCAATTTCACTACATTAGAAAAAATACAAGACTGCACTTAGATAGATAAGATATGGGTAAAAGATTAGCATACATAGATGTCTAAAAAAAAAATCCATGTCCTGCTATTCTAGACAAAATAGATACACACACGACTTTAATTAACTTTTCCTGCATTTGGAATTCCACCAGGATACAAAGCTAGTGAGACTATTAAACCCAATCATATTTTCAGCCCAGCCTGATATTTCACTACAACCATTCAAATCAATTTACCCAACAGAGACATTTGTCCCTGGCCTGTCACCATGGCCTGTACTGAGCGTCCTGCACTTCTTTATCTTTTGGCAGGGCCATCATAAGCAAGCGACACCGAGGGTGATGTATGAGAACTCAAATAAGTTATAAATCCTCTATCCCTTCATGAGCCATCAGCCCGAGTGAATTTACTCCAGCCAGCGTTGGCAAAGACTCCCTTGCTGCTCTCAGGAACAAGTCAGCTTCAAGACGACATGTTCTTCAAGATAAAGTTCCTCATTGCTGTTGGGAAAAAAGGCACTGCAATGGAAAGGAATGACCAAAGCCTACATCCCCAAAAGGTAGTGATGTGCTTAAATATCAGCAAGTCTCTTTCATTTATTCAGATGCTTCTCAAAGGTTTAGAAACCCAAACTAAGAATCCCTCTCATCAAAAATTTAAAAGCCCAGTTATTCCACTGACAAAACTTTGCTTTAAGAGACTACCATTTTAAAACCCCAATAAAAAAAAAAACAAAAACAAACCACACAATCAAAAAAACCAACCACCCACAAAACAAACAAACAAAAAAACCCCAACCCAACCCCAAAAATCCCCACCACAAAACCCACACAACCCCAAAAAACCCACCACCCAAAACGTTGCCTGTTTGAAGAGTGGACAGTTGTCTGCAGTTCAGAATAAAATTTAAAAAGACTGAGTTATTTTAAAAACTTTGAGTAACAGTGAAAGACACACAGAGCATCACTCTCCTTTTTCATAGCAGCTGCCTGGGGTTTCTTGCAAGGTCTTGTTGAACACCCTTGAGGATGGCACTGGTATATGTTTTCCTTTCACATAGCTGAAAGGATAGCAATTGAAGAGTTGAGTAGCCATTTAGGTGGCTAATGCAAGAATCCTTGAGTGGCACAGTACACAAGTAGTCAGCTGGTCCAGACTAGTAGAGTGACATCTTTGCTTAAAGCACTTGACATGCCAGCATTCTACATTTTAGATACATGCTAATGACATTCCTTCCTCCCTACTGTAGCTGAAGGCATCACCACTGCACTTGTTTGATTGGCAGATATCACCACTGCTAAGCTCCTGGGCCTTCACTGCTTCTCTCCTCCTTTTCAGTGTTTCAGTGAGCAGTGGTACGTACACCAGCACTCAAGCACCATTCTCCACTCAAGGGGCCAGATCCAAGAGGGAGCTTTGCCATGGCAGGTCAGTCTCTGAATGCAAATGGCTACATGCCTACAACTCCTATCTGTTATGCAGATTTCTAAATCACAAATTAGCCAAAAGCTCCGTGATAAGCTAGTATAAAGAAAATGTTCGAACACCTTCCCACCAAAAACAAAATACAGGCATTCTTTTTCAAGAGCCAGTTAAAAGCACTCAGTTATGGCAATAAAGCGTATGGCAAAAGTATGGCAAAACAATGTGTAGTGTCAGGTTCAGTGCAAGAGATGCATCATCTCTAAAGTTTCTGCCAGAGTAAGCAGGCCATCAGGCTAAGCTGGTGCAGAACCAAGATCAATGATTAGATGAACAATAGATGTATTCTACAAGCTCTCGTACAAGTTCTCCTACCCTGGCATACTGAGGTGAGCAGAGATATGGGTGCTCTCCACCCACCAGTGTTTCCTTTATTTCAGACACACCAGACTTTGCAGTAGTTAGGATAGGGAGAATGGTTCAATTCTGAGCCACAGCCAATCTGTTCCAGCCTGGACATCCAGGCTCTAAACTTTACCCAGGATTTTCCAGTCATCAGCTTCACAAAAACAGCTTTCCAGACATTTTCCACATGCAATTGCAGTTCAAAGCACAAAACATCAATACAACATAATAAGCATCTCTGTTCAGATAAAGGTAAGGCAAAGCTTGAAAGCCTAATTTAAAGCCTAATTTCAGTTTGGAAAAAAGTTTAGGTCAATATTTATGACCTAAGATCCCTTCCTCCTAACAAGTTCAACTATGGGGCTTTCAAACAGATACTGTTCAGCTCATCCTGCTCTGCTGCCTGCCTCCCTCTCCTGCATCCCCTATTGAATGTGCATGCGCAGACACATGGACACACATATACACTCATCTCAGTCATTCGATACCATCAGGAAAGCAGCAGTCTTTTCTTTCCCATGCACACATCTCATTTTCCATCCTTAGTATACATCTTGAGTAATGCAATTTACTTCAATGTCACCAAGAGAAAGGCACTCCTCTGGGACTGTCATTACCATAAACCACAATCTGCTGCCAATTTATATGTCCTTATCCACCCCTTGTTTTAACTTCTTTATAAATGATTACAAAGTGTTTTGCACCCCTGTTGTTGTCACTTAGTTTTACATCTTCAGAAATCTTCTCACCGTGTTTCCTCTTCACCCCAAAATCAGGCTTTCATTTTGCCTCCCTCTACATCCCTGGATCTTTCAATCCTAACATCACAGCACAGTGCTGTTGCCCTGTCACTGCCTATCTGTTCTTCCTGGGTTGACTGTCGCTGTACAAACCTACTTCCCTGTCTGTTACAAGTAAACCAACTTCTCCAGTCCACACCAAGCTCTGACCATCATCCTCAGAGGGCCTCCTACTATGGTCAGGTGAAGCAGGACAGACCATCAGAGCAGGCCACCTATGTGATCATAGCTATCATTTATAAATAAGCCATCTCAAAGCATGATTCCACAGCAGCTCAACAGTTAAATAGAGTTAAAGTTGTTTGGGAGATTTTAACATCTCTACAGTAGGGACTGCTTTTACTATTTGCCTGTATAGTCCTGTGGCACTAGCATAAGTTAAGGTGTCATAATAGGTTATGGAAAGAAGCTTGAATCTTGAAGGGAAGATCTATGGAAATGACCAATATTTATATCTTGGTAAACAAAAGGAATAAAAAAACCTCAAACAAGCTATTAAGAAACTACTAGAAGGAACTAAAGAGATTTTTAGCTGTAGGTTTAATAACAAGACAGGTTCAAATTAAACATACCCAATTCAAGATGTGGTCTCTGAGCTGGTAGTTAAGCATTTGAACACAGGCTATTGCTAATGTATGACTCCACCCTCTGTCTATTAGGGGTAAAAATCTTATTTTTTGCGAGTAACTTGAGAAACATGGTTTGGAAAAGACAAGCAGCAGCCCCTTCTCAAAAGAAGCACTTCCAGATATATAACCAGAAATACATAGGACTTCAAAATCCTAAAAAGAGGACTTTTGTCTAGATAGTAATTGAAGCTGCTCAGAAAGGCTTGGAGAATAATTTCATGGAATGCAAGGTGGTTTTTCCCTGCTGCATACAAAGAGAAAAAACTCTTCAGTTTATGAGAAACAGCTACATTTATGTTAACTAAGACATTTATCTGTTTTGTGTTATTTCATGAGTTTTAATCAGGTCTTTGCTTCACTAAGATTCCTTCCCTAAACTAATTTCATGAAGATATTACCAAAAAATCAGACAACCTCTGAGAAGACGTGCTGAAAAACAGAGTCAAGAAACTACTTCTATTGCTCAGTCAGGAAGCAAGTATATACTCCAAAAAAACTACATTCCCTCCAGGATGCTGCAAATGAACCGAAGTGGTCCAGGTGTTGCTGGTCACAGTATTAAACTGATCACTGATGAGCCAGTACTGGAGATGCAGCACTCCATTACTGTATCAGTCTTTTGAATAGTCTTATGTTTGTGTACGTTTCTGTCATACACTACTCACATCAGTTCATTGGACTTCAGGGTAGACATGTCTTAATAATACAGCAGCACGTCCCCTAAAACCTTGCAGAACTTCCAGCAACAAAAAGGAAAGCATATCCAGTTCCATTGTGCCCAAATATATTTTGCCTCCCTGAATTCAGGGTGTGAAATTTTTCTTCATCTATTTCTTTAAATTGGGTGAGTAGCAGTGCTACATGATGTTGAAAAGCTAGCATAGTCCATCCCAAAGGTGTGGGGAGGTAGGTAGCTAGTCCACTTTGCAGTGTAAGGTGCTATAGGAGCACAAGTAGCAGCGATCACATGCTACTGAATCAATCATGGAGTCTTTCTAACACTTCACCCCTTGTATTTTATGTCTCTGAAAATTATTACATCTGCTCCATTTTGGCTAAGTTTTAATGTCCATATCTTGATGTGTAAATGATAATGGGAGCTCCAAAGAAAGGAAAAGTCTGGCCCTAGAGTGCATGCAATGATCCCACACTTTAGTTAGGCAAGGGGACTTGGGAATCTCATTCCTTAAGCATGGAAAAATGCACAGTGAGAAAGACACCACACAGAACAATAGCCTGGTCTGCCAGAGCGTAACCCAGATGCTGGTTACTAGCTCCCCTTGCACAGAAAGGCCAACTATGTCACATGGCTCTGACATTAAGATTAAAATCCTCCAAGAACAACAAAATAACATGAAAAAGATTGCTAAAAGGGAAAAGCCAATGCTATAACTGTACTCAAAATGAGTCATTCTTTGTACCAACCAATACTGTGACAATAGCATTAAAAAATAAATCACTGTGACTTTTTTGCTCACTGGTGACATCCGTCTGTGTTTAGCATTTCATTCAAATTGGGCTGAAAAACAAGACCGGTCCATTTTGAATCCTGGATCTCATGTAACAGTAAGGGGAAAGCCACACAGCTATTAACAGCCAAGCAGTAAAGAAAAAGGAACTCTGTAAAGCTGGTACATTGCCGGCAAAGAGAGATCACTTTGCTGCTTTGGGATTTCAGCAATGCTGTGGGAAAGCTTATATATTAAAAAATACCCCATGATTATTGACTTTTGCTAAGACTTATTGTTAGGTCTTTTCCTTTTTCTTGTATACTTGTACTTATTTATCACAATCTATAAAAACTAATCATGACATGTAAAAATGTTAGAATTACTTTATAAAGGGTTATACATCTACACTGCCTAATTTTGCAAACAGCTTCTCAATATCTCAAAAGCGCTACATACAGGAAATGGCCTCTTATTCTTTAGATTGAGGTCACACTGCCTATATTTTGGCATTGGACAACACCATAAACACCTTAAAATCCCACATATCCTTATAGCATTCCCAATCTTTTTTCCCGTTCTGGGGGCTTCAGCAGATTTTCCCTACTAGGCAGAAACATTTCTACACACTAAAAATGACATACTTAGCACTTGATGTGAGCCCCATTTGGGCAGACTGGAAGAAATAATCAAAGAAATCAAACACTATGCCCATTAACTTAGGCCCCCTTCTCCTTCAACAGTCCAACACTTCTTGCTGTCCTTATGCGTTCAGGACTTTAAAGTCTTGGGAACCATTTACACTCAATGCCATGCATTGCTTACTTTTTATCTGTTCACTAAATTCCCTAAATTCTACTCATTTATACCAGTACACAGTACATTAGCTACTAGACTGTTCCTAATCAGTCTTCCTTTTCATTAGCATCCACACTATCTGCTCAACACATGAGGCTCCTTTAAGAGACTTCCCTTCTTTTAATGAAGTGGCTGACAAGGAACATTCCATTTCTCTGAAATGGTATAGGGCCAAAATAAGGGAACATCAGTTTATTTCCTGGCTTGTTATCCTTCATCTGTCTCTCCCCACCCCCTTAAAAAAAAAAAAAAATAAAATCATCTTCTTGTGCTGCTGGGAAGAACTGGCTCATGCTGCATTCCTGTTTCCATCTTCTGAGGTACCCTCCATATATCAGATTTCTTCTTTGTATGCCCTTTCAGAGAAAAGAGCCCCTAACATGGTGAATCTGTTTTGTCTTGGCTTGCTACCAAACTTGCCAAGAGAAGTGGTAATCACTTGATCTATTGCAGACAGGTGCAGGAAAATAGGGTCTAAAGAAAAGGGAGATAATTTTTGGTGTTCTACAGAAAACAAGAAACCCTGGATTTCACCAGGATGCCAAAGAGCACACACTCTGGGACAACATCCACCCTGGAGTCCTCTAACCCCTTGAGCCGCTGTATGTTTTCATTCTTCCTTTTGCTTTTCTTTGCCCTTTTTCCTCACGACATGCCCTCAGCTTCCAAAAGAGAGTGAGTGAATAATCTTTTAGTTGCTGACAAAGATCTTCCCACAGGCAATCATTCAACCAGACTGTCATTTATTCTTTGCTTTTCCCCACCTATCTTATACCATTTCTAGACCCTGAATGGTCCCACAGGCCTTTGTGCTTTTCCTTACCATGTATCTGAAAGACATATAACCACTATTGGCTCCAGTTTGCTAATATGGGCTAGGGAAAACTGTACAAAGGTGGGTTTAATCAACTAACAGAATACATCATCCTAATTATAAGGGTCTTCATAAGTTTAGTTCATAAGCAATAGACAGTAACAAGCTTTAGAAAGACACCTATTTTAGAATTAGACAATTCAAACCCTGGAGAATTCTGTTGTTCTTCATCGACCATTAATGGGAGTTTTGCTAGTGCAAATGTGCCTACGTGGCAGGTTATCTATGTAACCCCCATAAGAGTGAGTCTACAGCGTAACCACATCTGCCAAGTTTCACCAAGTTTTGCTTACCAAGACACAAGTCCACCAGAGCAGCCAGGCACCACAAGGCACCTCTGAAGAGGATAGCAGCAGTGGTCTGCAGCTGCTTGTGAAAATGTTGGTGGAAAAAAGACGTATTCCACAGCTTATAAACAAGCCTTCATTTAGTCTTGTGCCAGCACTGCACAGGCATTACCACCATTACTTACCCTCATTTCCCAAGCATCAAAGAAAGTAAAACTTGCCAGAAAAACCAGTAGCACAATTTGGATAAAAGTCATACTTGATGCAGTAACCAAAAAAACCCACACAAAAACTTTTTAAAAAAGTCATGGCTGTGCTTTCTAAACACGAACAAATGCCAATGCATGTATAATACTGGTCAGAAAAAATGAACTGAAACAGATGCAGAGAAAGGCTACCAGGGGACTGTCAAGCCTATCTGATAAAAAGAATATTAAAAGAGCTTAGCTTGTTCAGACCAGCTAAATAAATGTTGAGAGAGGATACATTTGCTGTGCACAAATACCCGGAGGTAGAAATAGCTGAGGAGTGGAAATGACTATTTAACTAAAGGACAATACTGGTACAAGAACAGATGGTTATAAACTGCCAAAGAATAAATTTAGACTGGAAATTAGACAAAGGTTTCTAATCAACAGAGCAATGAAGCTTTTAAAAAGTCTTTACGGGGAACAGGGGCAAAAAGCTGCTCTAATTGAGGGATAAAGCTTCATGTATTTCTGAAAGGTATTATGAAATACAGTTCCCCACCGAAGCACAGTGCTGGAGGCAATGACTCCTGAGGTCCCTTGCAGCCTTCTGCTTCTCTGCATTTCACACTAAAATCCATTCATAGCACCACCAACATATCAAAAGTATGGTTCTGAAATACCTTGACCTCCCAGAACAACTACGTGGAGAACCTTCTGGCTAGACTCTGCTGAAGGGGGAAGCAAGACAGCTTCTAAAGGATGGACATCTGGAGCAGCCAAACCCAGGAAGAAGGCCTAAGCTGAATTTTTACACTAACTTAATAAGAAAGGCACAGAAAGGGGCCAAGTGCAGACAGTACAAGTAATCTCTTTTAGAACTTATTAAACAAAACTCTTGAAAAATCCCAGGGGTTCCCAGATGCAAGAAAATTTCTCAACACATTGCTGCATGCCAGGCAAGCCTCCTGATGACCACCAGTCACTGGAAGATACACTTTCCTCATCTGGCCATGCAATACCTTTATCAAAACACCAATTACTTTTCTCTCTCATTGTTTATTTTTACTAAGGTTTTCCATAAAATACAAGGATGGAGCTCAAGATTAACAGCACGGCAAGGAATATTATTATCACACAATGCCTTCATTCTTTAGGAGTAGGACATAGTCAAGTCTTTTGCAGGCCCACAGACATTTGTAAATGTTTGATCTTTCCAATATATATATGTGCCAATAGTTTTACAGCACGGCAGGAAAATAATTCTTATGGTCTCTGAGAAGTACTGCAGAACAACTTGACCCGTTTGCTTCGTTCCTTAGCTATAACTGCATCATGTTTAGTGTCTGGAGACATGCCATGTAGAACATTTTATCACTATTTTGGGATCAAAATCACTAAGCAAAACAAAAAACAAAAAAAGAGGGATGTTCATAAA
>VZTL01068180.1:26428-41474 GCA_013400535.1 Scopus umbretta | reverse complement strand
GCGGCGCTGGCCGCTCCGAGGGGCAGCGCCCGGTCTCCGGGCCGGCCAGCGGGAGCGGAGGGGTGCCGGGCCCGCCAGAAAGCCGGTGGCGCCGCCACCTGCGGCCCCCGGGGCCGCCCGGCTTTCCGCCCCGCAGCTCCCGAAGCCGCTCGTCCGCTGGCAGCTCCGTCGCTGGCAGCCTCGGTCTCTGGTTAAGCTGACAGACGGCAGCAGTTTGCCCCCGTCCTCGGTAGCAGTTGCTGCAGTCCTTAGGACGGCAGGTTACAAAGCTCCTCCAGCCTGTTTCAGTGCAAAAAGGCTGTGCTGGTTGTAGCACGCCCGGGTTCCAGGAGGAGTGCCGGTCGAAAACATCAGCCCCTAAAACTCTGCCGCTCGCAGGAAGGGAGCAGACCTGTCTCCTGATTGCTCTGTTCTGTGGTCCTCTGTCAGGTGATCCAAGATGTGCCACATGGTGGCACATAGGCAGTGAGGGGCTGCTTCGGCTTGTGACAGACACTTAACACTCTTTGCACGCGTATCCGCTGTTGTAGGCTTGGTAGATCACTTTCATTGCGGAGTTTTTTTGCAAGGTATGGTTTGATAGGCATTGGCCGTGACTTGGGGAAGTTGTGCTAATCACGATGGATTATCCTGTTGTACGGTTGTGTGTTTAAGTTACAGCATGGTGAAGGTTGGGCTAACTGCTAGCAAAACTGAATGAATTAGAGGTCCTGTTCAACTGATTAATAAAGGTCCTGAGAACTTAAAGGAGAAGGGTATAAAGTTTCATACATAGTTGTCTTTTGACATAAATGAAGACTGAAACAAGGCCTTGTTAATGCATTATGAAAACTGAGTCATGTTATGCTATGACCCACGCTTTCTCACTTTTCGTGTTGTCACTAGCTGTGTCTTTAACTTAACAACTTGATCAACAGCTTCAGAGCTTTACTCAGGTTTCTGAATGGCACTTTTTGCAGTTTTCATGTAAGCATTTAATATTGCCCTTAATTTTTGTTAGAAAGAAACCATATGTAACTTATATTTTTTTGGTGCCTTTCATTTGTAGGGATTAGCAGATACAGCTAAAAAGAACTTTGGTGGTGGAAACACTGCTTGGGAAGAGAAGACTCTGTCAAAGTATGAGTCCAGGTAAGCTGTCTCAGTACTTCTCATTCATCTATGTTTCACGTCCACTGTGCATAACTTCATCATACTGTGTTTGTCTGGAACTTAAATATCGAATGTTGCAACTAAAGTTTCACGTGTCCAAGCCTTAAATTCTTATTGATTAAAATGTAATGTTACATTGTAAAGTAAAGATGACAGCGAAGACTGAAACCCCTCATTAATGCCCATTTGTCTTGTTTCTGAAAACAAAAGTTAATACTGTCGCTGGTCATAGGACTTTAAATAGAAAAAAACTCTACTAAAATTATGATCTTAAATAATGGTCAATAGTTAATTGATAGTCATAAAAGGTGTGGCGTACTGCAATATTTGTTTTGGAATTAAAGCAGTATCTCCTCCCTAGAGTTGTCGCTACTTCAGTGCCAAACAGAAAACTAGAAGAGATGCAGATTATTGTACTCTTTTGTATATATGTTTGATTACTGAGCAAAGTGATCTGGTATTTTTCCTCCAAATCTCGAAGTAACTTTGCAATCTTAGAGCGTTGAGACGTAAGGGTGGGATTTCTGAACCTCAGTTACTGCAGGCTTTGTGGGCTTGTATCAAATATTAACTATATATGAAAATTATTGCTGAACTTAAAAAAATCTGCAATTAAAATTTGCTGGGAAGCTAAAAGTCTATCAAACCTACAATCTGTAGACATAATAAATGCAAGCGAGCCACAGTGGTTCTTGTGGTCATTCTTCTAATTTGTTTTGGTTGAAGTAATGTTCATCAGTTCTTTATTCTGATAATTTGCTTTGGTTTGGAACTCAGTCAGAACACACCATAAACTGATAAAGTATTCTAGGCTGAAGTCTAGCTTCTCTGTCATGTCTCGAATGGTGTCAAGTGTTTAATTTAAACTTATGATTTTCCTTCTCTACTTGTAGTGAAATTCGTCTTGTAGAGATCATAGAGAATCTGTGTGACAGTAGTAACTTTGAATGTAACAACATGGTAGAAGAGCATGAAGAACATATTGAGAAATGGTGGTTCAAACTGTAAGTATCAATTTTTTTTTTTTTTTGGAGATCTTTGTGTGGATAAGTTAGATCTAAGAGGATGAACTACTCATGTTCAATCTTGTGGCTGAACAGTAGCAGTATGGATAATTCTTCATTATCCTTCAAGAGTTGCCATTGGGTACAGCTGGGTTCAGACTGACTTTTAATAGCATGGGCTACTGTACTGTGTTCTTTTTCAATTTTTAATTCTGGAAGTATTGCACCAAAACACCCAGTCTGGCTTCTCATATGCTGCCTACTCAGTTACCAGTGGGGTGTTGAGGCAAAATAACATTGGAAAATTTTGAGGTTTATTACCTTTTTTTGTGTTCTTTTGTCATAAAACTGCCAGGGACTCTTTGGTTCTTGTGGGGATTTTTGTTTGCTTTTTTTCCGCTGAAACATTATTTTGTTCTCCTGGCAATCAAAAAAAAAAATAGTTGATACTAATAAATCCAGAAGCTGAATCTCTAGAGGATGGCAGCTGACTTTTCTATCTGCCTTCATAACTAAGTTTTTGATATACTATTATAAAATGTAATTAGAGCAAGGATGGCATTGTATTATTTAAATTTCTTAAGATCTTTCTTTTTAATTCCAAATTATGTTTCTTCTAAGATTTTTTTACTATTTTAGATTGTCAGCATTCCCAATCAGCTAGAATTCAGTAGGGTGAACTGCCATTACAATGTTTCATAACTGGATAAGGATTTTTGATAACCCACTTTGCTATTAATGACTGCTTTATTGCTTTATCTTTTTACCTAACTATACAGGATTATGTATACATCGACATGCCAACTGAAGGGAATAGCATAGTCTATTTCAGTTGGAAGGGACCTACAATGATCATCTAGTCCAACTGCCTGACTACTTCAGGGCTGATGAAAAGTTAAAGCATATTATTAAGGGCATTGTCCAAATGCTTCTTAAACACTGACAGGCTTGGGGCATTGACCGCCTCTCTAGGAAGCCTGTTCCAGTGCTTGAGCACGCTCTCAGTAAAGAAATGCTTCCTAATGGCCAGTCTAAATCTCCCCTGGCCGGCTTTGAAACATTCCCACGTGCCCTATCACTGGATACCAGGGAGAAGAGTTCAGCACCTGCCTCCCCACTTCCTCGGGAAGCTGTAGAGAGCAATGAGGTCAGCCCTCAGTCTCCTCTTCTCCAAATTCGGCAAACGTAAAGTCCTTAGCCACTTTTAACAGGGCAAAGTAGACTTCTTAAAATAAACAAAACTATTCATAAAATACATTTTTTTGGTAAGTTTCTGTATTTAATAGACATTTTGAGTGCAATTGATTAACTTTGCTGTTTGTCCTTTAACCTGCAGTATCCAAATGTCTTTCAGTTTCTGTGGTGGTTTGTTGTGGTTTAACCCCGATCAGCAACCAAGCACCACACAGCCGCTCGCTCACCCTCCCCCTGCCCCGGCGGGATGGGGGGAGAGAACCGGGAAAAAAAAAAACCTAAAACCCGTGGGTTGAGATAAAGACAGTTTAATAGGACAGCAGAGAAAGAGAAAATAATAATAATAATGATAATGATAATAATGATGAAAGAATATACAAAGCAAGTGATGCACAATGCAATTGCTCACCACCCACCGACTGATGCCCAGCCCGTCCCGGAGCAGCGATCGCTGCCCCTCCCCGGCCAACTCCCCCAGTTTCTATACTGAGCGTGACGTCAGGTGGTATGGAATAGCCCTTTGGCCAGCCTGGGTCAGCTGTCCTGCCTGCGTTCCCTCCCAGCTTCTTATGTACCCGGCAGAGCACGGGGAGCTGAAAAGTCCTTGACTAGACTAAACACTACTGAGCAACAACTGAAACATCAGTGTGTTATCAGCATTGTTCTCATACTAAGTTCAGAACACAGCACTGCAGCAGCTACTACAAAGAAAATGAACTAAGCTGAAACCAGGACATGGTTTCAAAAGATAGTTGCTTTGTCCATGAATACCTTAGATCTTTTTTACAAGTTGTTAGCTTACATGTGGTACTCAGTAAACTTACTTTTCAGGGCCTGAGCCTTGGAGTCAATGTGGTCAGACGTAGTAGTTCAGAGTTTGGAAAGAGGAGCTGTACGTGCCTGAGGAATTGCTGAAGACTTCTGTCAGGCTAAAGAATATCTAAGCCTTTCATTTACTGAAGTTTTTGAGACTTGAGCATCAGCCTGGTACCGAGATCTGTGAATTGTCACTAAGATCTGTAGCAGTCCTTACGCTTGCTTGCAAAATACTCTGTAGTGATGCCATTGTTAATTGGGGTGTGTGCTCGTGCTAGAGTAGCACATAACTAACTTCCTAAAATTTTAAAAAAAATCCTTCTAAAATAATACTTGATTCATGCTAAAAAAGAGGAGACGTTTTAAAGGGCACTCTATTGTCAAGTTGGTAATAATTTGAGCAAGTATTAATACCTGTCCTGGGTTATCTTCTGCATAGTTGAGATAAAGACGCAGTGGTCATATTTAAGAGAAAGACATAATAAAGACCATCTAAACTATATATAAACCTTCCCCAAAAATAAGGTGTTAAAAAAAGAAAAAAGGGGTGTGTGGATATAGCAAGATGAATTGATTTTATTGGTTGCACTTATTTCACATTTTTCATAAATCTATAAAATTTGAGTAGAGTCTGTTAACAGTATTGTAGTTTAAAAGGTAAATTCATCTCAAGTTGGAGGACAACTTGTAGAAATTGGTCCCTGAAATAAGATCATCTTCGGAACAGAAATAATAAGTTTCTAATCTGTCACGTGCAATAGGTTTGTCTACTGGTTGTGCAGGTTCGGTTTTGCAAGTTGGCTTTTAAAGAAGCTTGGTTCTTTTTATTGACAAATTAATGTCTTTCATATATAGAAAGAAGAAGTATCCTGATTTGTTTAAGTGGTTTTGCATAGAAACAATAGAAGTTTGCTGCCCTGCTGGAACTTACGGACCAGATTGCCTTGGTAATTCTTCTTTTGAAAAATACCATAGCAGATAAGTTCTTTTTACCTGTTTGTTTGTCTTTCATAACATGGACGAATACATGAAGTATGATATTTTGCCTGATACACCAATTACTGTGTAGTATGTACCTGCCTGCTGCCTGATAGTTAGGCAGCTGCCCTGTGAGCATCCTGCCTGAAGAAGAGTCTTCTGGGCATGAAGTAATGTACAAAGCTATCAAGGGTACTTACATGTGCAGAATCCGTCTGATCTGATGCTCCCATCCACACCTGACCTTAAAGGCTCTCTGTTACATCAGGGCTGTTGTTTAGGTGGCCTTTCAGAAGCTATGTAGACAACAGTCGTTGACCAGTTTCAAGAGTAAAACAGACAAAACATTGTTGGGGATTAAATGAAGAAATACACAACTGAGGATTAGTTAAAAAGGCAATGGGAGAAATTGGATAAAAGTATGTGGGAGATAACTGGATGAAAGTAAGGTCTTTGATGCAAAAATGATAAAGGAGGTATTTGGCCCCTGAAGTTTGTATAATCTATAAATCTCTAAAACCTTGCACCTTGTTGTTTGGCCTCTTATATTGTTAAAAATTGTGTCAGTTTCCAGTATTTATCTAACATTGCTAGTAGATTTTTTCCAACTGCAGTGTGAGCATTCTCAGGAATCCAGAATAAATAAAGATACCAACTTTAGCCAGGAAGCTAGGAAAATAGATAAAATTCTTACCCATGGTCTTTACCCAAAATTAAATTTATAATTGAACTTTCCTGGAGATTGTTTTGATTCCTCTTATACGTGAATATGTCACTGAGCATTACTTGTTGCAAGCCTTTTGTTTGCTCTCAAGGGAAAAAATATTCAAATATTCTTGGAAATTATATCCTGCTTTAGTGTGACTTTTTTTTTTTTAACTGTCTATGAAGAGGGAGGGACTGCAGGTGCTTGTGGCTGAGAATAGGAGGTTATTTCCTTTAATGTCTAACTTAAAAGTATTTTGATCCTTTTTAGCTTGTCGTGGTGGATCGGAAAGACCTTGTCATGGAAATGGCCACTGTGATGGTGATGGTACCCGAGGTGGAGATGGCTCATGTAGCTGTAACAAGGAGTATACAGGAGATTTTTGTTTGGACTGTTCTAATGGTTACTTCAGTACCTTGAGAAATGAGACTCATTCTGTTTGTACAGGTAACAAAGTCTTTGACACATGCTTAGATCTTTGTAGTCTTCAGTTTTTATAAACAAAACTAGAAACAATTTAAACTGACAAACATAAAAACAAAAAGTAGTTACAGTTCGGTCACTCAGCTTTAACCATAAATGACGTGTCAGTCAGTTTGGTGGATTTCTAAGGTTTTGGTAAGTCATCTTTCCAGATTGCCCTTGATTTATTTTTTTTTCCTGCTTTAAATTAAGAAGATTCTTTAAATCAAGAAGCCTCTATGTCATGAGGGAGGAGGGAGGGAAGAGCAAGCTTTGCCCCGCACCTGCCCAAGCACTGTACAAAAATCTTGAGCTGAAATTGCTGTATAGCGGACTACTTTGAAAGCTAGGCTTTCCTCATGTCTCAGGTAAACTTAACAGGAGTAAAAGGGCATGGAAACAGGTGATCTCTACTGTAGACTACATAGGTTCCAGTTAAGTATGTCTAAGCTTCATTTTTGAAACAAAGTCGGGTCGTAGGAATAAACTTTTTCGGTTTGTTGGATTTTCCTCTGTTTTTACATCTTGAAGAGACTCTGCAGCAACTGAATGTTGACTGTGGTATCTAATATGATCAGTTTTTAACACAATCTGTGTTGGTTTTTTGTCCGGCTGTGTAGTATTACTTGTGCATGATTTGGTTTATATTGCAATGTATAACATGCATATGTTATATATTGTGTGTTTTATATATGTATGTAATATATAATATATGTATAACATGCATATACAACTGGATTTCTAGTATGTTTTCTTGTGAAGTTCTTCACACTAGTATCACTTCATACATGGCTCTCGTAGCTAGTTGCAGATGAAATAGTCTGAGGATTTGTTAGGTGGGAGTGCTGAGTTTAGTGTTTAAACTGTTGTCCCAACCCTGAGTAGCTGGGCAAAGTTTACCTTCCTGATCTCCTCTTCCCAAATATTTTGGAACTTGGACCTGCCACTTCTAGTCACTAGAATTTCATGGCAGTGTTTTAAGTGGTGTAGATGACTAATTGCCAGGTTTGGCTTCCTTTTTTGTTTGTTTGTTTTTGGTTTTTTTTTTGGGGGGGGCGGTGTTTTCGGTAGGATAGAGCTGCATTTTTCTAAATGATGTCTTCATAAAGTCAAAATTTAATCTTGTGAATGGGAGGGTCAAGCTACTAAAATGATAGCTTCCAGTGAATTCTAAATAAGATTTTCCTTGAGAATTTGTGTGCCCAAACTTATCTTGGAATCTCCAACCTGAATAATTCTATGATTCTATGTTTCTCACAACAAAGCTCAGATTGTAGTTTTCTCTTATCTCAGCCTGTCATGCTGCCTGTAAAAGTTGTACTGGTTCAAGCAACAAGGACTGCCAAGACTGTAAAGAAGGCTGGATTAAAAATGAAGAAGCAGCTTGTGTGGGTGAGTAATGTTTGGTAGACTTCAAACAGGTTTTGTAGCAACGTTGGCTAGTGAGATTAGATGACGTCACATTGAGTTTTATTGTACTTTATGGAAGTTTTGTGTCAGTTTAGATTTCTATATTTTGTCCTCTCTGTCTTCCTAACTTGTTTCATGTTGCAGGAAAGCAGTATTTCCTCCCCATTGTTTGCCTGGTGATTATAGTTGTCTTTATCAAACTGTTCACTGTGTATCTTTTTAGTTTAGTGGAATACAGATAGCAGCAAGTGGGGTGTTCCTTTTAAGACATAGTTTTTGTGTTTCCTTGAATGCTAAACAGTGCCCTGCTCTTGATTTAAACTATTTTGTCAACTACTGGAAGACTTCTGTCAGCTTATCTACATATTTTGTAGTAATTGCACAACTGTCTTCACATTACTGCCTGTTTATAAATACTCAACCCTAATAGAGTTCAAAATTTCACTAAGTCAGGCATACTAGCTTTTCCTATTACTGGACGAAATACCAGGAGACATCAAGCTCAGTGCTTTCGTTAATCTCTTACCTATTTCTAGCTTAGTATTTCTCTTGGTTTATGGGGAGATACATATCAAACACTTGAGGAAAAACTCAAATACTAAAAATATTCCCAATGCAGGAATGCACTAGGGGGAGTGTAACTGGTTAAATTCAACCAGAATGTGTTAAAGACCCCTAACATAATGTCTAGAAATAGTATCTTAGAAATTATGTGAGCATTACTTCTTATTGAAAATGCTAATGAGAACTAGGATTTAATTACAGCTCCTGCGATACCTGCATAGGCAACTGTTGAATGCTCCAAGAGCATTTTTAAGATGCTTCAGTATTGTTTTCTGTACAGATGATTTTTATTTTCTAAGTAATTTATACTTGATCAGTTACAATGATTAATTGAGTAATCAATAGGAATGATGTCTGCAGCAGCAGGATGAGATAGACAGCAAGGGGACTGAAATAGCCTTTCTCTGTCTGAATTTTTTAGTTGTGAGTACTGTTGTGCCCTTTCCTTGAAATCACAAGACTAGCATGTTTTAACTTTCCAGGTAGAACTGGTTTTCAGCTTGACTGGTCCTAACCATAACTTGGCTTTCTCCAATTTGCTTTGCGTAGAAAACTAAGCGATGTATGTGTGTGCATTTGTGTAATTTTTTTTAATGCTTTAAAAAGTTCCATAGCTTGGTAATATAGGAGTAAAGAAATCAACAGTATTCCGGAAGAGTAGTCTGTCTACTTATTTGTTATGCTATATGCAAAACACTGACTTGAAAATGTCAAGGATAGCAGGTATTCTGGAAGCTTTATTTAATATGAGCTCTTGTATTTCTGTTATGTCTGTTATTGTCATCACAAAATGTCTTCTGAGGATCAGTTTTGATTTGTTAACGCAAGTTTAAGCTGAACAAAACAGTATACATTACCATGTTACTTTTATGTCTAATATTTTACATATCTGAATGTGAACTCATTGTAACAATTACTCTCAATGCAGTCAGTTTAAGTTTATGGCTTCTGTTGGCCAGTTCTTCCAAGATCTCAAAGCATAGCATTCAAGTATTAGTCTGGCTATTTAATCATGACTACTATCTTAGGTAACTTGTCGCTTTTTATCTTTCAGATTTAGATGAGTGTGCTGCTTCTCCTTGCAAAGATCACCAGTATTGTTTGAACACAGATGGATCTTTCTCATGCAAAGGTTTCTTTTTAATCTGCTGTTGTCCTTTATCTAGAATCCTAATCTAATGCTAGAAAGCGTGTGATACCAGGCTTTTAGTACAATGTGATCGGTCCTGACTGGGCACGGAGGGGGGATGAGGCTTTAGACCTATCTTATGAGGAAAACAAGAGATTGCTGGTTATTTCTACTCTGCTCTTGTGAGACCCCACCTGGAGTATTGTGTTCAGCTCTGGGGCCCCCAGCACAAAAGACATGGACCTGCTCAAGTTGGTCCAGAGGAGGGCCACAAAGGTGATCGGTGGCTGGAGCACCTTCCCTATGAGGACAGGCTGAGAGAACTGGGGTTGTTTAGCCTAGAGTAGAGAAGGCTCCAGGGAGAGCCTTTATAAGGGAGTATAGTGATAGGATGAGGTGTAACAGTTTAAAACTGAAAGAGGGTAGATTTAGATTAGTTATTAGGAAGAAATTCTTTACTGTGAGGGTGGTGAGACACTGGAACAGGTTGTCCAGAGAATGTGTGGATGCCCCCTTCCTGCAAGTGTTCAAGGCCAGGCTGGATGGGGCTTTGAGCAACCAGGTCTAGTGGAAGGTGTCCCTGCCCATTGCAGGATGGGTGCAACTAGATGATTTTAAGGTCCCTCCCAACACAAACCATTCTGTGATTCTATGATTTCTTGTGTGGGTAAACTGACTGACTTGAAGGGTGGTACTTTAAACCTCAGATCTATGAATTTTTGTGCTTAAAATATGTTATCTTTAGCTTGTGATGCCAGCTGCATAGGTTGCACAGGGGAAGGTTCTGACAAATGTAAGACCTGCGCATCTGGATACATGAAGGAAGATGAAAAGTGTACAGGTTGGTGGATTTAGCATTACACAGTAGAACACCAGTTAGCTCACTCTTAGTTAGCCTTTCTGAGGAGCTGTTAGGTACATTCGCATTTCTCTGCTTCGAGCCTATCAAAATGAACCCAGTTGTTCTGGTATTAGTAGCAAAGACTTTATAACTTCCTTTATATAATTGAGCTAATATGCATGACAAGGCTTGACGGTGAAACACTCCTACAAAAGGAACAAAGTATTTTATAGCGGGTTCAGGAAACAAATACATGAGTCTCTTGTCAGTTATCTACCACGTCATTAGAAGTGTGCATCAGTTCATCTTGTAACAGAAAGGCAGGAATGCAATGTGGATTCTGTTGTCTTTCTGTTAATCGCTTAATGTCCTAGTTCAAATTATATTAATTCATAATGAATTATAACATGAAATGATAGTAAAAAGAGTGAAATTAGTTTCTCTGTGGGGAAGAGCAGAAGGTATGCACGATCTTAAGTAGCTGTTAACTATGATGATGTAGCATTTACATGCTCCCTTCCCTTTAGTTGTATTTTGATGGCATCAATAGAAGATGGCTATGGAAAATCTTCAGTAGGTTAAGGCGAGTGCCATTGCTTAATTCATTTCCCCACATGGGGGCCTGCGAAGCATAAAAAAAACAGTACTATCTGAATAAATTTGAAACACAGACTAAATCATGAAGAACCGTAACAGATTATTTTAACAGAAGTTAAATCTGTTGCAGCAGCATTGTGCTCCTCAGTGCTTTTTATATTTGAATAGAGTTTTGTTTATATGACTGAGCACAAATAAGTTTTATAACAAACTAACAGCAGCGGATTCTTTTTTTCCCTATCCTATCTCTAGATATAGATGAATGTAAACTTCCTGAAAAGGTCTGCGTGAAAGAGAATCAAGACTGTGTTAATACTTCAGGTAGTTACAAGTGTGTGTGTTCAGAAGGGTTTGAAGATAAGGATGGAACATGTGTTCAAAATGTAAAAACAGGCAAGTGGCTTTTCAATGACAGATTTTTTTTTAAATATGCTATATCGACTACTTGGAGGTGTATTTCTGTCTAAGGGTCTAGTCGTTTGTAAACTTTTCTGTATAATTTCTCATCTTCCTACAGCTGTGGTCTACATAGAGTAGTTTGTGGTGTAGGCCATGTTCTGGCATACACATTTACTTGCTTAAAGACAGTGGATTTTTTTAAACGTCCTGTTCTTGTGTTGTTATTTTTTCGCTTAACTCAAGTTTGTATTTGTAAGTCACTTAAGTGTCTGGCTTCAATACATAAAGCGAACTAGCAAATTACTGCTACCATAAAAAGGAGGTCTTCCTCCTCCCCACTTCTTTTCCCTTTGTCATTAATTGTAATGACATAAGGGTTTATCTGATAGCATGCAAGCTGCTTCAACTCGCTGAATTCTGAGAAAATTAAGCAGAATTCTTTTTGCTGGATGAGGGAGCTGAATTTGTTTATTTTGTGATCACACAAGTGCCAGAGCTGGTGTGAAGGTGAATATGGAGAAGACATCCATCTTTCAGTAGTAGGGAACTGTCTAGCTTGACTTAAACTGTACCTTCAGTCAAGAAATTCAAGTGTAATTTGCTCTAGGATGGATGACACATTGTGGGCAGAATTACATTCATTAGCATTTCATTACTCCATCTAGCCTTTTTTTACAATTCCAAAGTGAAAGACAGGATTATTTTGCAATAAAAGTTGTAGGAGAATAGATGAGAGACACTCAGTTTCATACCTTTATTTTCTTTCTCCTTCTTAGCTTGTTTGGTGTTGGGTGGGGTTTTTTTTTGTTTGGTGTGTGTGTGTCCCCACGCACTTTTTTCATCTTGCGCTAATGAGTTGTAAAGATCTATGTAGTAATACTATTCAAGGCTGTTCGGTTCAGACCTTCCACTCTCACTGTTATTAGTCCTTTAAAATCAGTTACGTACTTTTTCTGCGCAGATACTTGGGGTATCAGTTACTATGTTTTTTAATGTGGCCTGATGTTTTATGAGAATAAAAGCAAAATGCAAAGTTGACAAATTGGCTTAGCTTTTTTCTTAGATTAATGCCTTTACCAATGTAATACAATTGCCCTACTTTTTTAAAGGCTGTTTTAACATCTGAACTGAGCAGTTTGCACTATAGAAAATAATTTGGAGTAATACTTGCTTTTTGTTTTGAAATATCAGGATTTCTTCTGACAGGTCATGTGGAAAGGAGAGAGTTCACTGTGAATAGCTGAAAACCAAAGCTTAGAATAGAAAGAGCTGTGCTGCTTTTTTCTTCCACTAACAATATTATACCAGTTTATGTGAAATATTTTCTTTGCATCTAGGAAAAAAAAAAAGTTTAGACTAGGAGGACGGTGCAAGTAGCTCTTCTATATGGCTTTATTGCTTCTCTGGTCTTGATAAATATATTGATTTGGGTTTCTCTTAAAAAAATTCCTAATAAAAAAACTACATGGTATAAAACATTTGTATCTTAATTTATGATTCTTAATTTCACAGGAGAGGAGAGAGAAAGTGAAACAACTGAGCCTTCACCTACTGGACATGATGACTTATGATCTGCATTCAGAACCAAAAGACATTCCTATCTAAAGTTTTAAATTATTGGACTAAGCCTCTGCCAGCTGACATACTGTGGAAATGGTATTAAATATGCAGGTTGCCGTTAAGATTTTTTTTTTTTTTTAATGATGATAAACTGCTCTTTAAGCTGCATTTCTTTATTTTTAAATGCCACTTTTTATATAATTCTTCAGGAACAACACTGTAGATGGGTTAGTATAAAATCTGAATTAACATAACATTGTACCCAGTAATTGTAAAAAAAAATTTGCAGGTTTCTCATTCTAGTGCCTACTGCAAACTATCATCATTTGGAAGGACATAGTTGCACTTCATAATTCAAGAAAAATCTAGGCTAAAGTTTGGTGTTTCTTGTCATGAGAAATATTTCTGTACCTGAAATACAGCTTTTAGAAATTGTCAAAGGGAATCTCTTTGTGGGGGAAGCACTGTTCCCTTAAACAAAATAGAATGCCTAATACTGCATTCAATAAAAGTTTATTTTGTTGGAATGTGCCTTAAAAATTTTTAAGATGTTAATACCTTGCTGTGTCGTTACGTCTATTTTTCATTTAAGCAATAAAGAAAAAGAACAAAAAAAACCCCCACAAAATACCCAAAAACCCAGAACCCTGTTAGCACTGTATTTCAGTTCAGCACTGAATTCCAGCATTAAGTTGTGCTGAGTAGGGGGGGAACCCAACAAAAAACCAACACATACGCTTTCCTCTAAAGGAAGAATTATGTCAAACTTAACTTTCCAAATGTGGGTAGACAAGTCTTTCTTCCAGGTACTTTATACAGTGGTGAAAAGTAAGTTTGGCTAACGCCTGCACTCAGTGGCTTACAGTTGATGAATATGTGACTTTCACTACAGTCTACTGCTGCATATAGTAGCTTCCCATCTTTTTCAGAGCAAGCATACTACAATAAATTTATCTTCATGTCTCTTGCTCTTGTGCCATTTCAGAGGGAAAGCTAGTAAGTATAGCATAAACACAACTTCCTACATGTTGTCCCTAAGCTTAAAGGCAAGCATAAGGGCTAAAACTGGTATATTCTGCAGGACCATCACAACTATAAATAAGCTAAGGACCATCCAGGTACAGTATTTAAAGCTCTGATGGAAGTGAGTAAAGTTTGGAATACGTTGCGGTGGTGGATACAGGGAGCATGAAGAGGTATTACAGAATACAGCTAAAAAGTGCATAGCACAGGCTTGGCTATGAAGAAGTTATGAACAGTACCCTGAGGTAAGTGGAAATAAAAAGGATATAAATAGATTTGACCTGTTGAGCCATGAAGGCCAAACACCTTCTGTAGAATTCTGAAGACTTCTTTGCTCAGACTAAATCACAGTTCAGTTTGCGAACAGTGCACATAGGCTTTGCATGTGCAGTAGATATTTGTGTGAATATTGTACAAAAAAGGATTCTATTGGATTCTTATGTTAAAAACTAAGCTGATCCTGTGTGCTGTAGTTTAAATAACCAATGGTATTAAAGTAACGGGGTTAACGGGGTTTTTTAAGTTATTTTCCTTCAGCTATTATATCTATATGTTTCTTAATTTGCTAGTCTGAGAATGAAAACTTCAGTGCTTTCTCAGCTGTAATTGCTAGAGATGGGTCTACATGCCACATATCTTTCAAGTTGTAGGGTAGGTGGTGTATTTAGTAAGTGCTAAATTAAAAGGAGGAAAAAGTAGGCAGTTTGGGGAGCATAGGGAATACAACTCAAGGATCGTTAGGGGTCTTTAGTACAGGTGCAGGTAATATTAGGTCTTGAGGATCTTACAGGAGTGTAGCTTGCCTTTGTTGCTCAGTCATTGACACTAAAATCCCAGGTGTTCCAGATGATGGTCCAAATGGTCCTTGTTAACCATTAACATGAAATGTCAGTTCTGTTTAAACTACCATCAACATACTCAAGGGAATTATTTCTTCAAGTACAAACTCTTCTATTAATGTTTCAAGCCTGAAATAATGCTTCCTCTTATGGAGAAGAACTTGCTATTTTAAGTTCCCTTCAGGTTATTTGGGACTCTGTGGGGATACCTGATGAGGTTCTTAAATATGTTGTGGAAGCATTTACTTTCCATTTCCTCCCTGCCCCCCAAGCTCTGGACAAAATGCCCTAACTGAATTGGTCCTAGTTAAGCTCAAATCTAGGAAGAAGTAAGGAAAAACAAAAACTTGAAGAATTTGTTTTTTCTCTGGT
>VZTL01068180.1:0-21116 GCA_013400535.1 Scopus umbretta | reverse complement strand
TTTTAATAAAGGAGAAGGAGCAGGAAGGAGGAACACACACTTTAAGACCAAAAAATAAGGTGGCCTACATACTGGGTGTTTTTGTTTTGTTTCTAGATAAAAAAGGCTGCTCAAAAAAGGGATGTGTGAATAAATTATTCAATATTCTAACAGGAGAGACCTCATGGGTCATCTTACTCTTCCCTTGCCAGTGTGGAATTATTCTTTCTGTGCCATATGGAAGTACAGTATCTAATTACAAAATTGCTGAGGTAATGTCTTCTCCATCATTCCCTATTGTTTTATCTATCAGAACATATTGTCAGGTGCTCATTTGATAGCAATTCTTTTTAATGACTAGCACAATAAATAAAAACTCTCCCGCACGCAGCTGTGATCATGGCCTCATGTTTGAGGTAACGCACAGACACAAAAGATGGTCCTTTGTAAGATCTTTGCCTTGCAAAAGGTGGAAGAGGAACGGATTCAGGGAACTGAGACTCATCTTTGACGTTTAACATAAAGAATATGCAGGTTTTTAGTTCGCTTTCAAATTTTCTCGTTCCTGGAGTAGGCAATGTCACATTTTCAAGCACTGAAGCAAAGAAGGCCAGAAACTACCATTTAGAAAAGCATAACAGCTGACATTTTCACATGAAATGCAGTTATGTAAAGGAAATGGCTAACCATAACTCTTGGCAGCAATGAAATATATAGTTTCAGTGCTAAGATCAACTTTAACTTGCTGTCCGGAAATTCAGAATTTTGGCTGTATGAGCGTGTCCTCTCAGTGACTTTGTAACATACTTTAAGAAAGTTATTGTTTGATTTATTTATCAAATAACAGCAAGGTTAGCTGTGGCTGCTCAGCATTGGCAAATAGAAAGATCACGTATCACTGAGAACAGACAAGAAGGAATGTAGGAACTCATCAGGTGTATGAAGCAGCCACCAGAAAGGGGTAGTGTGGTATCCGCCGTCAGGGGCAATCTCTTGGAGCTCTTTAATAATTTTGTCCATGAGTAGGGACTGAAGTAGCAGCTTCTTCTTAGTAATCTCCTTAATAAATAAAGTTAGGAAATAAAGAATTGTATCTCAACTGCATTTTTACATTTACTCATCTATACATCTAAATTTTTATGGTTTTAAAGAAATACTTTCATAGGTAGGTATATATAGACCTGTGTGCCGGAGTATAGATAAACACCTTTCAATTGAAGTACTTCATAGCTTTGTATCTTTTTTTTTCATTATACATTATAATATATGCAGTGATTAAAATAAATTCTTCTTACCTGATGTCAGCTTCGCAACAAGAAATTTCTTTGCAGTGTGAGCTGTGGAAGGTGGATAAACTCTTCCCATGAGCTCACAAGGGAGAAAAAATGAGTCATTAAGACACAAGCTGTTCTATCTTCTAGGACATAATTCTGTTATCAATTCATTGCATGCTGTTCATGTTCAAAACAAACAGAGTGTCCCCAGAATAAGTTTTATTTTATGTTAAAGCTCTTCACACAGATGGCGTTTGACAGGCTATTTGACAAGACAGGCATCCTAATGGGATGACAGCTCTGGAATTCCTGTTGTTTGGGAAAGAGCACCCTGTGGCAGGCATGGTGTGATGTTGCTACAGGCATTCCCTTTGTATATGATAAATGTTATTGTACAGCTGTTTGCCCCATGCAGAGATGCACAGCTGTGCTACGGTGGGAAAGCAGTAAATCTCTGCGATGCTGCTTCAGTAGATTGTGCTGCAGATTTTTGCAGCTTTTGTGTTAAGCCAGCAGAGGGTACTCTTAAGCTTCCAAGAAGTAGTTGTTATATTGGCTGCCTCAGGAGGTCCAATTACAGTACTGAGGGGAGGGGCCAAAAATGTGATCTCTTCAATTATACGGGCCTGACTGCTCTTAAGTAAAACTGATGAATCGATCATATACTTCTTTGAATGAATCTTCTACTCTGCATTCTTTCCAAAAGCACAAACAACCGAGACCTTTTCAGTCATATAGAATAACACGATCTTAGAAACGAGAAAATTCAGGTTAGAGGGGGCTTTGGGATGTCTCTCATCCAACCACCTGCTGAACCAGGGTCAGCCGTGAGGTTTGAGTAGCTGCCTTACCCACTCTTGAAAACCTCCAAGGATGGAGAACGCACAACCTGTTTTGGCAACTGTCCTCACAGTCAAAATGTTTTTCTGTGTATTCAGGCTGAACCTGTCTTGTTCCAACTTACACCTATTGTCTCTTGCCCTCCTGCCATGCACTGCTGTGAATCCTTGAGCTTCTGGCTCTGCTCCTGTTAATGCAGCCCAGGAGGCTGGTGGCCCTCTCTGCTGCCAGGGCACTGCTGGCTCATGCTCATCTCGCTGCCCACCAGGACCTCCAGGGCTTTTTCCGCAGAGCTGTTCTCCAGCTGTCAGTCCCCAGCCTGTATCACTGCAAGGGGCTCTTGCTCCTTCCCAGTGCAGGAATTTCTGTTTGTCCTTGTTGAGTTTCATAAGGCTCCTGTCAGTCCATTCCTCCAGCTTGGATAGATCCCAATTTTCTGTGAATTCTTATGTTTACACTTTATTTTCATTCAAATCATCAGTTCTGCTGCCTTTAATAAAATGAATTACATGCATAAAGCCTGAAAGTTTGTAGGCTTGTAGATTACAGATTTATACATAAAGTTACTACAAGCAAAACTACAAAATTAGGTTATGGGTTTCTAACCTATTCAGCAAACAATAGAGGAAGAGAGTTTTCTCTTGTCTTTGAAAAATTATACTTCAAGAAGAAAAATAGTCTTTCTTACATAGCTTACATATCTCTTGTGTGATGTGACAGTCAAAGTACAAGGCACAAATGCGCAGTTCACTATACTTGACAGGATGATGTAAACCTCATTATAATCAGGACCTTTGTTTTTAAAAGCTCATAATCTTTCTCAAAAAAACACATATATTTATGTCATTACTCATATGTAGAAATACAGTTCATTTAAAGCACAACTGTTGCTCCCTGGCTGGTTTTCAGTCTTTCCCTCTGCCAGTCAGCTCTATCACCAGTCATTCCTATTGCCTACAGCTGCATGTTTTCTGCAGATTAGAAGCAGAGCAATGAGGTATCCAGAAACACCTGGAACCTCTTTCGGATTCTTGCTGGCACATCTGGAGCTCTCAGGATTGTCAGAGCACTGAGACTAATGGAACCACTTTTATGATCAATTTGCAACCTGGCACCACCTGAACCAGATGAGTTTTAATGAAAGCTGATGACTCATTAGGTGCAGTACAGCAGTGTTTTGTACAAGACCCTTGACTTGACACTACAGCCAATTAAATTCTCTTTGTTCCCAAAACCTTGTGGAAATGTATTGGGGCAGTAAAAATGAATGGGTTTGTGAAGGTCACAGTCTAGTGTACTTCCCCTTTTGTTTCTTTTTCTTTTAATGGTTTGATGGTTAGAAAAAGTAAGAGATTAGCAAGGAGGGAATTACGTACTAGAAAATGTATAGACCAGACAGCATTCTTGTTTTCTGAAGAAAGGTGAGGTCAGTCTTCTGCTCCTTAGAGCTCTTATTTTTCCAACCATCATCACTTTACATATACAATATTATTACTTTTTTAACTCTTCTTTGTCACTACCATGAAGACCATTCAAACAGTATGATAGAAATGCCAAATATAATAATTAGAAATGTCATTTCAGTTTGCTGTGAGGAATGCACATTGCTTCAAATATAAATCCTTGTGTTTGCATTTTGTATGTATACATGTGGTTTTCGTTTCACCTGGTCCAGGCACTCTTCAGGAGAAAGTAAATCCATGCATGTACATCCTTATTGAGGAAAGTGTGTAAAACTTAAGTAGAAAGTACTCAAAGCCAAACATATACATAGTCGTCTTCCAATAAAGTTCATGGGATTTAAGCAGAGTTTTAGTCAATTTGCTGAATCAAGTAGATCAGCATGGACGTGTGCTTGATGCTCTTCAAACAATAACATATATGCTTCATTTTAAGGTTATGAATCATCTCACTGTCTTCAGTGTGATTGGTGCAATTAAAATTTAATACACATGTGAGAGGATTCAGCACTGGCCTGGAGGGTTCAAGCAGTACATTGTGCTGTTGAAGAGAGAGATGTTTGCATGATGGCTGAAATGTTTCAATCTACGGCAAGGGTCAACAACATGTGGCATAAGTCCCAATGGTGGGGGGATAGATCCTGAACGTCACTCAGGCATAAAAAGCAGGGGCTACTGAGTCCTGACAAGACATTTGGTGTCTCTCTTGACTCTGAGTTCAGGGTTCAGATATCCCTGCCTCACAAAGAGGAGGAATGATCGGCTGCATCATCTCTTTCAGAGGCCGTGTTTTCTAGCTTCCACTGATCTCCTTCCAGTGCACTTAGCTTCTCGTTTGGAAAAAAAAAAGTAGTCTGGCACACTGCACTTGAGAAGATGGTGACCCCAGTTCTACATCTCACACTTCCATGGGGAACATCCATGGTTGTTGAATTTAGCTATATCAGAGCATGTGTTCCAAATCCTGTGAACTTATGTATCTGTTAACAGCAATTTAAAAACCTGCCAGTTTTCATAGTATTCTATAAACAAGAATATGTAGTACTTCTGAAGAGTTATCTGACATTACTCTGAAAACAGTATGATATTTACCAGGGAAGTCATCACCAGTGGAAGTGCACGCTCCCTATTGGCTTGCATTCTTTATTGTAATAATATTTGGGCTTCCCACCATGTGAAGTAAGAACACAGTGTTTACATGAGTTAGAAGCACAGTACCGGAAAGAAGCAACTATATGAGTTAATGTTCTTTGAATAGCAGTTGAATAAACTTCCATGGGAAATTTGTTTATTTCTGAACTTAAAAATGGTTCCAGGAAATACTCGTGCTGTGACAAAGTTTCACTGTTCTCTGGGGTAGAGAGGGATTTTATCACGGGATCATGGCCTTCTGAGTTTGCCAGTGAAAGAATGGATGTGCTATACTTTTTATTCTGAGCCCTTGTGTTTACAAATATAAAGAAAGAGGAAAAAAAAGTCATAATTCTGCAAACTAAGCTTGGCAGTTCTATTTAAGGTCCCAGGAAAACCTTAAAAACCTTAGAATTTCTAGTATCAAGTTGAAGAAGGAGATGGTGGGGATTTGTAAAAATAAGCAGTTGTGGGAAAGAGTCACTGCTGAGCTTTGTCATTGCTTCTTCTAATGCTGTTGTCCTCTATAAATAAGCCGTAAACATAAGATTTTTACCAAAGCATCCAAACTGTAGGTGAGCTTTACCTCAACAACTTTTTTGTTTTAAAACCAATTGGACTATAGGAAAAAATAGATGTGATGACATGTAGAGCAAAACATAGAATCTTCTGCAAACTAGAATAATCCTGAATATACAGTGAAGATGATGCCAGAGAAACGGAACGAGCAGGCCCTTGCCCCAGAAGTCATTTCAACGGCACACTGACATTTTGCTTTGTTCTTCCACAGGAAGAGCTGTGGAACAGGTCTCCAAAGCCTTTTGACTTAAGCCTGTCAGCAGGAACAGATGACTGATGAATTAAGTTGTGTGTAACGGTAGAACACCGAAGCATCAGTCAGTTGCATCCTGCAAGATAACAACAAAGGTTGCTCTGAGTTTTTCTGGGGATGCCTTTGAAGTACCTTTTTGAAAGTACAGGAGGTTCAGATAGCATGTCCATAAACAAATCCATAGGAGAGCACAGTCTTGTGGAGTGCAGGCAGGGATGAGATTTCTGAGTTCTAGGTAAATTACCTATGTGATTTTTGGATCATTTGCTTCATCAAGCTTTATTCTTTGGGCAGACCTGTTCTTGATAGGCTGGCTTGGGGAGTGTTATCCCAGCATGAGGTAGGAAGGTATCTCTCAATATAGAGGGTTAAATGACTCCAATGCTTCCCATTGAATTTGGAGGCCAGTCTCAGGAATGGAAAGCTTTGACCTTAATGAGGAAACTTAGTGGACTTAGTGGCCATCCATAGTCACTGTTATTCAGAGCATTGTCATGGTTTCCTGACTTGCTTTGGAGAACCTGACAGGCTCGTGGCAGCCTGGGCTTTGGATGAACACAGTGGCATCTGGTGCAAACCAAACACCTCTAGGGAACACAGGGATCAAAGTGATTTTGTGCTTTTCGGTGCTTCTGTGAAATTCATATCACTGCAGAAGTGGGAAAAGCACTCAAATACCCCAATGAGAACTGTCCAAAATGATGACATAACTACAGGCTTTGGACTGTGGAGCATATCTCATTCCAGTTCAAACAAAACGGAGAATTAATGTACATTTTTCAAGGACAGGCAGCTGCATTTTTGGCAAGAACACAAGCAAAATACAGACAGGGAGAAAAAGTTGCTTTTGATTATACAGGATTTGGTCGTATGGTCATAACTGGAATTTACACAGCCTCTTCTTCAGGGAATCAGCACTTCACTGCATTCCCACAGCAATAATAAAATAGATGTACAGAGAAAATGACAAAAGGCAACATAATGAATACATACTGTCTCCAATCCTTCTATTTTCCAAACAGAAACTTCTGAATTTTAACTTTTTTGCCCTAAAAAGTACCAGCTCTAATAAAAACAAAGCCTTGTTAGGGGATGTCATTAACGGCAGGACAAAATGTTCTTTCTTCTTAGCAAAACCAACTTTTCTTTTGAGGACATGTGTCAAGAAATACTAAACTTCATGAAACTTCTTTAACCTCTCATTCTTTCATAGCAAGTGATGTATCTCCTGATGACAAATGATGAATGATTTTGTGGAATACTGGTTTCTGCTAGCAGGAGTCACAACATATTTTTCAGGATAAAAGCTCCTAGATACGGTGATTCCTGTTTAAAGTAGAAACTGATTTTAAGAATCTCTACTGTACTGGAAATCACTGAAACCAGACAAAAGGCATTTTTATTCTTTTCCAGCTGCAAATACAACGTAAGTTATTCCGCTTGGAAGGCCTTCTCCAGCTTCAAAGTTATGTACAAACATTTAGCTAATTAGTAAAGTTGTACACACAGGCAGGCAGGCAGGAGAGAGGTTGAAGAATGCTTTCCAACACCAAACAGATTTTGGAGATGACTGGCGATACTGGTTAAGCGATGCTGAGGATCATCTTTTCTGGCTAACTCCTTGGCTTTCTCCGCCTCTCCCTTCCCCACCTGCTGCATTCCTCCCCACTCCCTCCTTGCTTTTATCTGCAGCTTCTCTCCTTCCTCAGCCCACAGCTGTCCAAAGGACTTTGCTTGCTGCCTACATTTTTTCCACTTTCAGTCTCAGCTTACCTCACTTCTGTTGGCATCTAAAGAGACATACTGGCTGGTTTTCCTCTCCAGTAAAATCCCGGATGATCCCCAGGGACTCAACACCGCAGAAGGGATGGGACTAATCAGCACATAACTAGCCCAAATCGTGCAGCCAACCCTGTCATTTTGAGGTATGACTGAAAGTAAGGTGTGACCACTGCTGTAATCAGTGGGAGATTTGCCCACAGCTTTTAACTGGACCATGTCTGAGACCTCAGAGCACTGAAAATGAATGAGAAAAAGCAGAAACCTTTCTGCCAATGTTTTAAAGAGGTCTGTTGCAAGGAAAATACCCTTGTCATTGGGGACTCCTCTGTATTAGAGCGAATGAGATTTCAGAAAGGAGCAGAAGCTCAAAAAGAAAGAAGAGAAATAGATTTTATCTGAATACTCAATTTAGAGTATTAGAGTATAGAGTAACAGAGAAAACTTTATTTATTCTTGTCATCTCACAAATAAAAATCTCAAACTCCAAAGAAATGCAAGAATAGGGGTTAAGCAAAGGAATAAATATCAACTATTTGAACAGCTAATGGTTTTGTTTGCTCACATATAAGAAAAAGCAAAGTATCTTCATAAGCTAAACCCTCACATGGGAAGTTCTTGCAAATAAGGACCAAGCGTGACAGGCAGCAGGAATCTGGATGATGGTGGTAACTGCTTCTCTGGGCCCACAGGTGCCAAATGCCCCTGAAAAACACTCTCTTCCCAAAGAGCCAGGCTGGGGTGGCTAAAAATCTCTTGGTACAGTGCCAGTCCACATTAGGTGCTTCACAGAGATATTATGAGTTGTTTATTATGATTGTAGACTTTCTCTACAAGAGTTAAGCAGTACTGAGTAGGACTGGCAGCATGTTTATACACCTTAACCAAAACCCAGTAGTATGCTGAGTAAGATTGCAAATAAAAATATTTATGAAACTGATGTCTGAATAAAACATAGTTAATATTTTCAAATACAAAGGCTAATACCCATCAGTTAATTAAATGCTGCTATCTTGATGATGATTTTTTTGTTTTAGATGTGTCAGTAGCTTAATGCAAAGTCAGACTATTATATACCCGATGTTGCGGAGAAAACAAAGTAGCACACAGCAAACAAAATCAGTCTCTCCCATTTTAGAAATGTATAGTCTTTTGTCTTGCAGGGAGGCTTAATTTGGCTTGAATTAACAGAAATGTCATTGTAATGGGTATGCAATGGCGGAATTCAAGTCTGGCTTTGGAGTACTGCACCACATTGCAGGTTATCACAGATTAAGGGTATGAATGAGGCTTGGCTGCAAAAGCACTAAGACTTCAGAATCAGCATATATGTTTCAAGGCAGATCTGCATTGCAGTTTCACCACAGAAAAGAATAGAAAAATGTGTCCTTTTTTATTTGGAATAGTTCTTCTGGCAGACTGAACACCCCTCAGTCAACAGACACACATATTTTATAAACTATTTTATGACACTGGTAAGAATTTATGCCTGCAGAAGTGTTATGGCACAGAGCAATGATAATTAATCCCAAGTCCCATCAGTTGTATAGTAGTTGTAATGGTACAGTACATTATTAATAAATAGCATGTCATTTCTCCAGGGTAAGGCTTCTCATGCAAGGAGTATATTTTCAATGTAAGATTAGATTGTTATGCTCATTGAGTATGCCTACAAATTCAGTAAATTGTATTTCTCAACCTAATTTTTCATTACTATTAATGAAATAATTTGCTATTCCATTATAATTGGTAATAATTGTCTGTGAAAGTCTGCTTTCTGTACTAATTTTATAGTTAATCCAAATATGACAAGAAATGTAATTACAGGGGACAGTTTATGGTAAGTCATCAGATGCCTTAGGTACCAATCAGGACCAGACCTGTATGCTGTAATTAAATGATCTGGTATTTGTGATAACACCTGCTTAGTATCTTCTAAGTCTTCCAAAAGGAAGCATGAATTTTGTATGTGTCCAGCGTTGTGTATGTGCAATTTGTGGTGTCCAGCAGTGGTAGGTTTTAGGGCTACGTAAGAATTCTCTGCTCCTCTATCAAGTCTCTCCAAAAAAACTTTTCAAGTGTTGATGTCATATATAGTTTACTCTACAATATCTATGGTGCACTGTGCAATAAGCTGTCCATGTGGAACTAGCCTTACTGCCAGGGCTGTTTAAAAGAGTCAAGAGATGCTGGGCATGTGCTCAGGGACTCCTCAACGTAGGTGCGTTGACTCTGGATCAGCACTCGTGTCTGGCACTCACCCACCTGCACACTGGCTGTGGGCTCCCTTCAGAGCAGGAGCACAGGGCCCTGAAGTCAGCTTTATCTGCGGGCAGCAGCTGAGTTTGAGAAATCTTCATCTGGATGTCCAAGAACCTCATTCAAAAACAAAACCTTAAGATTCAGAAGCTCTAGGTAGTTCCCATTGTCTGGGTTACACTTAGCTCCAGGCTAAGTGGGTGTTGATTTACCCATCAGGGCAGCCAGGGATTCCCTTGGTATAGAAGCCACCAAAATGGATTTAGTACAGTGTAACAGCAGGAGAAATTTGTTCTGTAATTAGAAACATAGCCCTTTGAGCAGGTCTCAGCCTGCTAAGTTTAAAGTAGTTGTATGTGCTGTTATGAACTCCTGTAGGAATCACTTTGGCCTCTTGTTGGGCTGAAGGTGATGGAAACAGAAAAGTACATCACTATTTTCCATATGCTCCCCACTGTGGAAAGGCTGCTCACTCCGTAACTCATGGCAAGCTGAACCTTTCCTTATGAGGCTCCTGATGCTAGATGTGTCAGTCAGACCCCGTAAATGGCCCCTACCCACTGCCCACATGAGTGTCTTCAGTCAGAAATAGACCTCTGTACTACAGAACTGTTTTATATGGTAGGGTTAGGAATAGTCTAAGTAATAAAAACCACCTGTGAAATGCTAGGAGACTCATTGCTTAAACCCAATCAGAACAGGAAATTACTTTCTTCTTAGGATATACTCCTTTCCTGGACCTACAACTTAGGCAAAACTAT
The DNA here is from genome assembly GCA_013400535.1 of Scopus umbretta. Classification (NCBI taxonomy): domain Eukaryota; kingdom Metazoa; phylum Chordata; class Aves; order Pelecaniformes; family Scopidae; genus Scopus; species Scopus umbretta. The sequence continues at coordinate 10,801 of VZTL01068180.1, read as the reverse complement.
GGTATGAGGTGCCTGCTCTGTGAGACAAGAACTTGGTGAAATACAGGAGAAAAGGAGATTCTTAGTTCTCTTAGACTTCAGAGTGATTAAACTATACTGGAAAAATGCTGTCTGTGTTCATCTCACCCAGTAACTGCCAAGTGTTCATTTAAAAAAAAAAAAAAAAAAAAGAAAAAGAAAGAAAAGCATCCAGAAAACAATTAGATTCTTGCAGAATATAGCAATTCATCAAACATAACCCACAAAAGTAACTGAAGCCACCTGTTTTCACTTCCTCCCTAAAAAAGAGAGTACCGCAACGTATGAAGTGCAGAACAGTGAATGCAGCAAGTCCTGAAGATGAATGGCATGTGTAGCAGGGAAATGCTGTATCCCCTTCTTTTTCACTTTAAATCCAAGCATTTGTAGTCACTGTCTTTTGAATATCTTTGGCCTGCTAGACGATAAAACTCACCTACTAGAAACCTGGCCTCAGATATCTGTGTTGCAGAATTTCATTAAGTTTTAGGGTTCTTTCCAGGCTTTATATTAATTGAGTTTTGTTTAGTTTGGAATCTAATGATGAAAATGGTCATGGGTTCTCACTGAAGAGTGCAAAATACATTTTGTTGTCACTCCAGCAGAGGTAATGAAAGCTACCGTTACAAAAACTTCTATTTCTTGTAGTCTCCTGCTTAAGTACAAACTTAATACTGATTTTAAATGGTGCTTTACCCTGTGAGTGCCCTGTCAGTTCATGTTGACTTCATCTGTATATTCACTCAGTAATTTGTACCTCTGGCCAGCAGATGATGCATTCGTTCTGTGTGGTCTCCTTTGTTGCTGACCGATACTGAGGTGTTTTGAAACTTTCCTCACATCTATTAAACCACTGTAAAGAACATTTTCAGATATCGAATAGATAGCTGTCATTATTACTGCTGCCTTTACCAAGACATTTCAAACACTTTTTTTCAGAAGAGCCAGGTTCTGTTGTTTCACATTTTATAGAGCCTTTGCCTTATATACAATAGGTGTCTCTACTAGTGTGCTCCTAAAACTGCAACTGGTTGTTGCACTAATACTCTCCAAATATCAAGATCTCATTACCTAGACCCTTTATCTTTTGTTACTTTAACTAACTTAATGGAATGAAATAAGTAAAAGAAAAATGGAAAAAACCCTTGTCATTGTAACCAGCCAGATCCGCAGCTGGCAAAATTTCAGCAAAGTTGCATCAGTTTATGGTGTGAGGCCTTCAGATGCTGGGGAAATTATCTCTGAGAAGGCTGTATGCTGTATACATTATGTATATAATGGTTTGCTGTATAATATCTGCTAATTAATTGTTAAAAAAACACTTAGTAATTCAGATAACATTAAGTATATTATACATTTGCATTTCTTGATCTTCCTTTCACATGCAATTATGACATCCTTTGATTGACATTTATGTTGTCGACACTTACTCTGCAGCATGCATAGTTAAATAAACATTAATGTTACAAAATCTGGTTTTAATATCTGCTTGAAAACCACAGTTATCCAGCCTGCTTCATTACTGTAGCACTGGCCTGAAGTAGAGACGCAGGAGCTTGTTGTACTAGATGGTGGAATGAGTTTGTGATTTGATTCCCCAGAGCTAGTTTCCTTTCAGTCCTCCTGTAACATGAAGGTGACTCAACAGTGTTGGTAGCCAGTGCAGCTATGCAGAGTGTGTTTGTTTGGTGTCTCTTCACAGTCCTGTTCAGGTTTCCCTCAGGGGACAAAGCAGTTCAGGAACAATAGTGAAATGACATATGCTTGAACTAGGAGCACATGGCATCTGTAAAACTTCCATCCTTAATGGCTTGGCAGTGGATCATTTGGGAATTAGGGATGAAAGCAACAGATGTTATGCATTCAAGCACCTGGATAAAGAAATGAAAACCTGAAAACTGCATATATTATTTTGACAAAGCAAAACAGCGAAACTTGCATTTGTCTGTGATGTCCCATCCTATTCAGATAAGGTGCTGTTTGTTTTTAAATGGAAATATGGCTTGGCATAACATGACAAGACCATAAAGGCCCTTCTGGCCATGTTACATCTGGGTCAGATGTATTTGATGTTCTTACTTTGATCTCCTGTGTAATCAGAGTGTGTTCAGCTTAGATCTTGAATCCATGTCTCTTGTAAACAAGAACAATTCCCAGACCTTTTGATCTGCAAAATGACTCATTCTTCCACAACTCTACTCCAGGACAGCAGAGACGATTCATTCCTATTCCTAGGGGTTTCTTTGGCATACTCCTGTGAGACATATAAAGCTCTTCCCTAAAAAAATTAAAGGGGCTAAACAAGGTCTCTACTGGATCTCTTGGAATTTATTTTTTTTTTTACATTCTTCCCATGGCTTTCCTTGGGACTTTAGAAACTTGGATAAAGCCCCCTATGATGACTGGATTCATTGACTGCATTGCCTAGGACTGTAAAGTAAGAAAGGATATAATGGGTGATGATGAATGGTGAAGGAAGGAAAGAAGCTGTGGACAAGGACCAGGAAAGTGCAAGATAAGGCTGGACAGAGGAAGAACAGGGACAGCAGAGCTGATAAGAACTTGGTGACAGGTGGAGCTTTGAGACAGGCTAGGCAAGGACATGAGGACAAGGGACTGAGGTGCCCAGGGCAAGGACATTGCACTGGCTGAGAAGTTTGAAGGAGAAATTAGAAATCTGAACTCCCAGGATCAAGACCTGTGGGTAGGGAAAAGTGATGGGAGGTGGGTGAGTGGGTAGCCAGGCTGCATGAGCAGTCCAGGGCAGGGGGAGCAGGCCTGGCTGGTGGTGGAAATAGAATCACAGAATCATAGAATCACAGAATCATTAAGGTTGGAAAAGACCTCTAAAATCACCTAGTCCAATCATCAACCCAACAACACCATGCCTACTAAATCATGTCCTGAAGTGCCACATCTACATGTTTTTTGAATACCTCCAGGGATGGTGACTCCACCACCTCCCTGGGCAGCCTATTCCAATGCCTCAACATTCTTTCAGTAAAGAAATTTTTCCTGATACCCGATCTAAACCTCCCCTGGCACAACTTGAAGCCATTTCAGGAGCCTCAAGTTGCTCAAGTTCATAGGAGCAAGACTTGGAGACAGGGATGTTGAAAAGACAAGACTGAGGCCAGCCCAGAGGGAGAGGGAGCCCTAGCAAAAATGGGTGAAAAGTGGTGACTACTAAAAACATATTCTTCACCATATAACCATACTCCTTACCTTCACCATTCATCCACACTTAGCTACTTTTTGTGGTACAAACTGGCAAAATGTCCTGTTCCTTTCAGAGCTGCTGAAAATCTCTCACTCTATTCTATGAATTAAGAGGTTAGGTTTTATATTAAAAAACCTGTATTAACCTTGTTAAAAGTTTGATGGTTCATTTCAGTTCAAAAAGAGATTTTTTTTCTTTGAAAACTTACAACCATTTTGGAAAAACATTTCCCCCCCCCCCATCTCTATCCCATTCAACCTGCAAATACTAAATAAGATATGAATCTTGCTAAAAATAGGATGAGATCATGTAAGGAAAGACAATGCCAATGCATTTACAGAAGTCTGATTTACAATAATTGTTTTTGCTGGTGTATTTTGACTTTTCCAATCACCCTTAACAGTACTGTTTTAAAACACACTTTTCCATTACCAGATAGAAACATTTCTACGTAATATATTGAGATATTATGCATGATTTCTGTTTATGTCTGCTTCCACTATTGTGCTTCTTTTGTCTGCTATACTCAGAATAGTGGATAGTAGCTGTGAGCTATTTTTGGCACATAATACTATAGATGTGAGCAAAGGATCATGTGTTAAAGACAGAGGAGGATTCTGCAGAAGATATCTCATTAAGTGCTATTAAAAGTATATAACTCGCAGATAATATTAAATGCAGCAACCTCCCAGGACAGCAAGGCACAAAAACAATTGGTGTGTAAGCAAATGGAAACAGAAAGCAGTGGCACATTTTTCTGATTGACAGGTGCCGTCCATCTTATAAACTGCTCATTTTGACACAAAGTCACTACACAGGCCAAAATCTTATTTTTTACTTCAGTTTCCCAGTTAAATTTCTTTCTGTTTCTTGTCTTTTCTCAACTAGAGGGAAAGCACATGTCTATGTGTTCTTATTTCATTTCTTTATCTTCACGTGCTTTTTACCTGAAAAACACTTACTGAGAGCTGTGCCGGAAAGCTTGCTCTGATGTGTCATTCCCAAGCATTTTGGTGGCTGGCTATCTGGGACCCGCAGCATCCAGCAGGGTCATAGAAATCCAGGCTGATGCATTTCCCTGGCACGGCTTTCACATCATGCACAAACACATGCTTAAAATATGCAGCGTGGGCCACGTCAAGGCACCCCTGTTGCCCTCTCCCTTACTAAAAGTGCCGCTGGCTCATCAGGTCATTTTTAGCTTTTGGCTAGAAAACTGCTGGGGTTTACTGAGAGATGCTGGGAGTTTCCCTGGTGTTTTCCATTGGAGAAACCTACATCCTGTTATTGGGGTGCTTTTCCTCTTCCCTTCGCAAAGTGAAAGAGGTCCAGGAATATGATGTTTATCTGTTTCGAACTCTTTCTTGCTTGCGTCTGTCTATGAGCAGCGCGTGCCTAAATAAAAAGGAAAAGCTATCTAGTAGAGCGCCGATTTAAAAACCAACACAGAGTGAACGGCACTAAGAAATGTATACATGCATGTAAGTATATGTATGCGTATAAATGTATTAAGTGTGTGATTGATCCTAAAAAGCCCATCCTTCAGCCCTAAAACATTTACATTCAAAACTGAAAATTTCTTGTGTATGCCTATGTTTACCTATTTCTACACAACATGTTTATGAGGGTGTCTCTGTTGATTTCACTGTGTTATGTGTACCAACGTGGACCTGACCTTTGGTCTTTTTAAAATGCTGGTGAGGTTTCCCTGGTGTCAGCCAACCACTAGAGGGGACTGCAACTGTATGCCGGAGAAGCTAGATTCAGGGGGCTTTTGAGCATGGGCTTTCTGTTGCTAATGTGTATTTGTTTAATATTTCGTTGCCAGGTCTGGCCTGTGTCTGTGGTAAGTCCCGCAGGGGAGGAGGCAGGTTGTGCCTGGAGCTTTCCCTTTCACCCAGTTGGACAATGGAAGGTGAGGGACACTGCTTCGGGTGATGGGGAGGGAGACTGCTGCTCTCGCACTAACATCTGAGCAAGCCACAGGAGGGAAGGGTGTCCCCAAGACCCCCCCTGGCCTCCCCCGGATGTTTTATTCTAGAGATTTACAGGTGCTCAATTGATGTGTTTGGTATGGGACTGCTGGATTCACAGGGAAACCTGGTGAGAAAAATGAAAGCTGGTCCGGAAAAGTTTGATCCATACACATCCCTGACTCCCATTTCTGTAACACCAAGATAGAAGCATTTGCATGCTTGACCACACAAGAAACCCATTCAGTAATGCTTCTTTAAATGATAAAGAAATTGCTATTTAGGTTTTTATGGAAAGGAGAATGCTTAAAATATGTGTGCATTGTCTAGCTATATTTGGGATACAGCAGTCCTTCAGACACTTATGCTATTTATTCAGAAAAAATCAGTGGATAAAGTAAACCTGGACAATAGAGTTGAGACACCTGGTTCACGTCCACTGCTGTTTCCATGTCTCATAAGTTTATTACAGAGACATGTGACAGCTTACAATAATAAACCCATGCTGATGAAATTCCTTTGCTTCCCTTGGGGCAAAGAGAAGGCCTCTGAGCTCAGAGATACAGTAGTAACAGTACTAATACCTTTTCCATCTCTTTTCAGGGTAAATATTACCTTCTTCTCCTCTTGAGGAATTCCTTATTGCAGCTGAGTACTGTGTCAAGTCTCTGTCACATGGTCCAAAACTGTCAGAAGCCTTTTCACTTTCCCGGTTCCTCCTCGCTTGCTTTACTGCACTTCCGTGGTATATCATTCCCTTAAAGCTACCCAAAACTCTAAAATGCCTTGAAAACTTGCAGGGGTAGTCCAGTTTGAAGATCAGTGGAGTCAATTAGGAAGGTTTCACTGACTTCAGTTAATTTGGACAAAGCTTCCATCTTGCTCTATAAAGTTGTAATCTTTGTCTTATGTTTTTCAAGCATTTGTGAGATGGGGAAGCATGCTGATTAGCTTGGAATAACCTTCCAGCTGTGTGAACCACCACATGCACTGCACTAGGATTCCTTTAATTTATACAGCTTCCTGACCATGTGGCAGTCGACTTTCAAAGTCTCAGCTGAACAGCAAAACCAAGAGCTCTAGCTCTAGCCTAGGCTCCTAGAGCACCCTCCATGCTCTCAGAGCGTACTGGAGATTTGTTTGCTTATAAAAATCAACCTGAAGACTTCTTCATGTGAGCTCCAGATGAGTTTGGTCCATGTGATGGATGAGGTGTCTGACCTTTCAAAAGCTTTCAAAGGGTCTGGCATGACTATAGGAACATACGGTGTACAGTGATACCGGACTGGAGATTCCCAGCCGGGACCTGGCTGAGCTGCTATGTAGGAGCTTCTCAGCTGGGGAAAGGGACCCACAAGCAGGGGTACTAATTCTCTCTGGTTTGTGCGTCTCTACTCTGAGATACATTCAGAGAACCAAAGGCACTGGAGAAATCTGCAAGGCTATTTAGTAACTTCTCAGAAACCAGATGATATAAGAAAATCAGCTGGAAATCCCTTTTCTTAAAAAGAAAAAAAAAGCAGGCAATTGCAGGTCAAAAGTGCAGAATCATTATAGATGGCAGCAAGTCCAGGAAGGGGAAAATGAGGACAGCCTAGAAACAACTCTTTTAAAAGCAATAGGAGAGGGAATCCCCTGAGCTCCAATTTATAAGGAAGTGTCAGGAGGCAGGAAGTAAGCACTGTGGTTCAACTGCAGTGAGAAATAGGGCTTTTGTGGCTTTCTGTGCTCACCCAGGGTCTCTGTGAGGTCACTAGACATTTTAAACACCGATGGTGATTGAGGCGATACCTACACTCAGGTAGGAGGAGGGTGAAAAGTCCACGATCATGCAGACCACATCCTGGCCTCTTGAACCCAGATGGAAATCTGCTACTCCTTGCACATTCATGGAGTCCCAGATATTATCATTTTCTCTCTCCTGACAGTACCTCAGAGACATCATCAGGTGTGGTGGTGTCTTTAAGCTTACACCAACCGCACTACAAAACAGCTTCTGAGTAACCAGGATATGGTAAAAAAAGTTTCAGCCGCTGGCTTTGAACAGGTGATTAAGTGTTTTATAGCCTGTGCTGTGCACACTAGACCCCATCCTACTCATATCCACACTAAGCAACATGCACCATTTTCCTTTTTTCACTTATTTATCTTTGTGACTTTTTATTGGGTTGTTTTCTCTGCTGCTTGGTTACAGGTTTGTGTTGGACTGTGAATAATTGCTTCAGTTAGTTTCTTGCTTGTTTGGCCCAACTGACCTCACTGATTTAAAATAAAATGTAAAAAAAAAATCCAAATAAACATAAGAAAAAACCAAAGTGACTGCAGAGCACGTTGTTTTTAATGTCCTCATTTTCACTTGCAATTTGACTTTGTTCTGCCACGAAGGGCCAGCCATCAGTGTTTGTGTCTGCACATACACATGTAGGCACACACAGATACAATGCACCCTTTCTTAGGCGGGCTTTACCAGTAAATAGAGAGTAATGTTGAGTGCCTGCTGCTCTCCTGTTTGTACAATTAGCTTGGATTTGATGGTACATGCTTTTGAATGCTGCCTGTAAGGTGCTTTGTGACCTCGGATGTCACACAACATCCCTCTCCTGTACGATGGTTAAGTACCAAGCTGCTAGAGCGTCTCTGTGTGAAGTGGATTTCAGACTCTCTGGAAAAGATGCTTTTTAATAAAAAATTCCTTATAAGTATGCTCCAGCAAATGTTCCCTTTAGTTTAGACAAGGGTATGAAAGGCTTCACTTAGCAGTATTACTGAGGTCATGTAGTAGTGAAAAATGTAGGACCCCAAGGATTTGTTTACAGCAGGTTTTTTAGCAGGTTGAAAGTAAAAAGGTAAAAAAAAATATCAGTGCATAAAAATACCCCTGTATATACATTTTATAGTGCAACAGTTCAAGAAAAATCAAATTCAACACAGATTTTGTTCTTTAAATATAAATGTCAATTTATGAACAACGTTGTAGCCAAATCATATCACTGTGAAAAGACAAGGGCTCTCTTGCTTACCATGTCTCTCCAAATCACCCGCAATGAGTTGTGTAGACATGTATAAACAAAACCCAAAATAATAATTTTCTAGGTACATTGCAAAACCCAATTTTTATAACTGGTAATCACAAAGGGCTGGGCTGGGAAGTGAGAAATGAACCACATATAGAGTTAGTTGAGGACATAAATGTCAGGCACACTATCATAGTAGTAAAATCTGTGTATGGAATAGAGTGATTTGAATTTGCATATTTGGCGCTGTTTATTTTTTAGTTCCCTAAAGCATCAAGGATAGACATATCATATCAGCCAAATCTCACAAAATTGGCTCCTGCCTTGCACTGGTATGCTGTAAAACATGTATTTTAAATCCTAGCAGCAGTCTCCCTTCTGCTCTGTAAGTACAATGCCAGCTGCCACCAGTCAACCTGATCTTGCACACTTGCAGAGCGGTCACTGAGTAGGAGGAAGGCCATAACGCTGAGCAGCAGCTGGGATAAGCATGTACCCAGCCCGGAGCCAAGATAACATTGCTGTGAATTTTTCAGAGTAGTGGCTGGTCTGACTAAAGCTATCTGGGACTTGGACGTGCACCTCCTATTCATGTTGAAGGCACATACAGGGTGTGTATATTTAATGCCTGTTAATCTAATGGCTGTGATCTTGTACATTCCCTGGCCATTTGGGAACTGGTAGTTAAAACCATATGTGTAATGCATGCAGTGATAAGAAAATGTGGAGGAAACATATATTCATTACATGAACAAATATGGTAGGAAAAAAGTTCATCTTACAGAAGTTGCTCAAAAATTTAGTTATTTAAATCTAAGATGTCAAAGTTCAAGTTTATTTCATCGTAGATTAGACTCATGTGCATCTGGATTCATTTATCTAAATGTAGGTCCTGTGTCACTTCAGCGTAGGACCTCTGTAATTTTAAATGCTTGTGAGACATCCCACCTGCTGTTCCAAAAAATTTCAAATCTTTTGCAAATTCAGTGTCATATGCTATCCCTGTGAGGATGCGTCAAATGGCTTAGAGTACCTAAGTACTCTACAGTCGCACAAGACACCTACAGGTATTCCTTGAATACTTTAAACACTTTTGACACCAAAACCTTGTTGTCTTAATCTAGTGCTAAATCCCACTCCTAAAATTCAGTGACATCAATTCAAATCAATAAACCTCAAAACTTCAGCTTTGCAAATGTCCATCAATATGCTTGCACTAGTAACTAGATGATCAGTATCACACCGATTTAGTAATGATGAAGGCTTTGGACAGGAGTAGCACATTTAAACTAAGATGAAAGACAGCAGATCTAATTACTATTCTTTGACAATATGAAGGAGTTAGATTTTGGCTTATCTGAATGGTTCAGGGACAAAAGAGCCTCACAACTCTTCAAATTTGGAAAGTAAAAAATATTGCTTTACAAATAATGATGAACAGAACAACACTCAGTATTCTCACACATAATAAGCTGTCATCAGTTACTGAATCCAATCTGGAAGCTGGAGATGTTACTGTGGTCCTTTCTGGAATCTGTTTTATTTATGTAATGCAACATTTCATCCAGCCATGCTGCAAGGTCTCCTTGAGCCTCAAGTTTGTTCTGGAATATGGCAATTTGTGACTGTGAAATGAAGTTTGAGATTCCCCCTGGGAGTGGGACCATCTGCTGTTATGATCTCATGGATAATGGCCTTTCCCATGAAGGAGTAAAACCTTGCCTGCATGAGAAGTCCTCTCCTACACAGCCATGTCACTAAGGCACACTAGTGCACACACAGTGTATTCTGAAGAGGATTTTTTTTTTTTTTAAGGGGAACTTTATGCTTTTAGTCAGATCAGCGAAGCCCTTCTGTGTCTCCTCTCCATTGGCATGGCAGTTGACTACATGTAAAACTTTGTATGGTCTGGAAACTTTGGGATTTCACTGCACACTTGCTTCTCCAGGTCATTGATGAAGATGTTAAATAAAACCAGTTCCAGGATTGGTACCTGGGGATACTCCAGTATTTTCTCCATCTTGTAAGTGACACTTAAGTCCTATTTTTTGCTTCCTTTCTTTTAACCAGATGTCAAAAAATTAAATAATGCTTCCTCCAGAACAGTGGCATCTTGGTCTTGGTACCCTTTGGTGCGGAAGAGTTTTAGTTAGTTTTTCTGTACTGCTGATTGTGTTATTACATATTTTTTGCTTCTGACCTTAATTGAGATGGTCAGACTTCCATGGCAGACACTATCTCTTGATACTGTGTGAATAGCATGTAGCACAGACCAACACTTCCCAGGCAGTACCAATATCCTTTTTCATATTACTGTCAGATGATCAGCTCTCACTAAAAGATTTTTAAGTGCTGTGCTGTAAAACTTTAATATGCCACAGAACTGCCCAGACACAGGTCTCTGGGACATGGACATGGTTTCCATGAGAAAGTACAAAGGAGAAAAGCACCTCAGGACCTTCTGTTCCCCAAATGTGCACACAGACACAGCTGACGGAGTTCACCTCATTACTTTGTAATGACTATGGTATTTCAAGTTTGAGCTAAATATAATATATAATATCATATATTTAATA
>VZTL01068175.1:0-15252 GCA_013400535.1 Scopus umbretta | reverse complement strand
AAAAAAAAAAAAAAGAGGAAATAGGGCATGCTTAGTGCAGGCTTTCTTGTAGAATATGTTGGTGCTTCTAGCAAATGGTGATGTAAAAACTTGCTGCATGGGACTTTGCAGTACTCCTTAAGCATAAACAACCTGTGCTAGAAATTATTTAACCAAGATGAAGATGGTCAATAATTGATAGAATAACTAGTTTCCAGAAATAAAGAACCAGCCTAACTACTGAATCGTCTGAACAAGGGAGAGGATGGATTTCTTTGGTACTTTCACTAAGTGCTTTCCTCATGTAGTTGCAGCTTTCCTATTTATGAGGTGAGCGAGTGCAATGCTGAACTCTTCTGCTGTCCCATAGAGAAGGACCAAACTGTTGGCAACAATTACTCAGCTTAACTCTGAACATTAACTGAATTCAGTGGAACTGCGTTGAGTGATGTCAGCCGGCGGTCCAGCCCAAGCCAGAAGAGGGTGAAAACATAAGACATGGAGACAGTGATTAATTTTTCCACTTATATTGATGAAATCCTGATCTTCACAGAATCACAGTATGGCTGAGGTTGGCAGGGACCTCTGGAGTCATCTGGTCCAACCCCGCTGCTCAAGCAGGGCCACCTACAGTCTGTTGCCCAGGACCATGTCTAGATGGCTTCTGAAAGTCTCTAAGGAGGGAGACTCCACCACCTCTCTAGACAACTTGTGCCAGTGCTTGGTCACCCTCACAGTAAACGAGCATTTCCTTACATACAGACAGACCCTGCTCTGTTTCAGTTTGCGCCTATTGCTTCTGGTTCTGTCACAGAGCACCACTGAAAAGAGCTTGGCTCCATTCTTTACGTTCCCCCTTCAGGTATTTATGAATATTGGCAAGATGCCCCTAAGCCTTCTCTTCTCCAGGCTGAAGAGTCCCAGCTCTCTCAGACTTTCCTCACATGAGAGATACTCCTGTCCCTTTATTGTATTCATAGCCCTTTCTTGGGGGCTCGCTCCAGTACGTCCATGTCTCTCTTGCACCGAGGAGCCCAGAACTAGACACAGTACTCCAGGTGTGGCCTCATGAGTGCTGAGTAGAGGGGAAAGATCACCTCCCTAGACCTGCTGACAATACTTTGCCTAATGCAGCCCAGGATACCACTAGCCGCCTTTGCAGCAAGGGCACATTGCTGGCTCATGTTCTACTAGCTTCAATGGGGCTCAGCATTTCTGAAGAACACCCCCGCCGAGAGGTTCAAGTCCCATAAAAATGTTGAGGAAACTCTGGAAGCTCACTTAGAGATACTACAAGATCAGTTGATCCATTCTGAAGAGACATCTGGGTAAAAAGAAATGCCCTGCATCAAACTAACTGGGAGCAGAAAGGTGTCAAGGACTGGAAATTTCATCTTCCTCCTCCTGCTTCTAGCCCACTTGTCTGTTTGCCAGGATAGAAATTTCAGGTTCTTCCTCCCAGGTTTCCCTGATGATTCATGACACTTTCACCCCAAGCAGACAACTCAGACATTTTTTAGCCTTTAGGAAAGAGACTCAAAACAGGATCAAAACTACTTCAAGCAGGGACTAAGTTTTGCTTTGTCCAAGTCTGTGTTGACTAAGCTGAACCTGACCCACTTAAACTATGCGTGCCTTCTTCCCCATGGGGGTTTCTCTGCAGCAGTCCAAAGGCAGAATGAGAAAACATGCCTGCGCTGGGGGGAAATGGAGGCCACAACTCTGCAGACTGGAACAAGCTGGAATAAAGCAGTTTCCCCACTCAGAGGGATATCTCAGCCTGGTGGAGGTGGCTAAGAATTCATAATGGACTCATTTTCAGTAAACCTCTAAGACTATGCTATGTGTGTTGTTCCTGTTCACAGGAACACACAGAACACACCTGTTCACACACAGGTGTATCTCATGGTGGGAGGAAACATGAAAGGTAGGACTTGTACATCAAATTCTCAATTGCTTTAAGTCAAAATAAGCCCTGTTAGGTTAAAAATTTTATACTGGTTTACAACCACGGGAGGCCATGCCCTGTGCATTACATGGCACCGGTATCCTTTTTGCATGTCTTGGATAGATGCAGCTGCACAATTCATGGTTGTAACATTAAGAGCCCTCGGTAGCGTTGCCTCACATTATTTTTTCCTCTCTTCATTTTATCCCAAGCCACCAGCATACTGGTAAAGCCTAGAATATTTGAAGGGTTAAATCATGTCTTGTCTCATCTCTGCTTCTTGCTTTTCTCATAGCAACAGCATTCACAGGAGGGAGCGGCAGAGAGGCTTGCCATTGCCGTATTGACAGAAGTCAGCACTTCAGATCCCTGTGACTGCCTCAGAAATAAAGATCTTGTCATATTCACTTTAATCTCCAGCAAGTGCCGAGTTATGTTGATGTCAGCATGAGAAGCTGCTCTGTCTCTCTCTCTTCCTTTCATGGGTGGCACTGAGAAACAGACCAAAGATAAGGAAGACAAAACAGCAGACATGGTTTGTGTTGGGCTGGTTAGAGTTTTTCAAATGGTTTGGCTGCAGAAAGATAGCAATAGGATTTTTCTTTCCAGAAAGGATCAGACACTAAGAACAGGCTAGTCTTCCCCTGACCCACAGAAATCCAGTGTATTATTTTTCTTTAAACTGTTACTAAACTTTTTATTTAAGACTGCAAAAGACAAAGCAGAAGATGAAGACTGAAGATAAGTAAAAGATATGAAATGATTAGAAGTAAGGAAGTTACTTTGAGGCTTTAAATACAGCACTTAGGATCCTGCAGAAGCTGAACTGCCAGTTTGCTAATAGAGATCCACCAAAAATAATGGGATGCATTTCTCCTTTCATAGTTTTAGGGCTAGAGGTTGTCTGATTCTCAGCTAAGTGACTCCCCTGGGCACAGACAAGAGCTGCAATCATCTCAGTCAAATAAGCTAATGAGACTTTGAAACAACTCACCAAATGAATCTACACATAGATGAGTGTCTCTGAAGAGCTGTTTATGGAATGAATTTGAACTGGAGTTAGTTTATCTGCATTTACAAATGCTTTGGCACTGCTACATTACACTCATGGACAAACACACATGTGCACAGAAGCGCATGTGCAGCCCCATGCAGAGATCACCCTGCGAGTTACCAAATAATTAGATGTGATGTTTAATGTCCAAGAGAATAAAGCTTCTCATTTCTTTCCAGGCTCCCTCCTGAAGTTCTTGCTGATCTATACACATTAAGCTCATCTAACCTTGCTGGGGAATTGATGACTTTTAACTCCGAGCATTCAAGTCTTTTACCTAGTCTCGGCTCTGAACGTTTTCTCATTTAACATTTATTACAAGAAAATCCATCTTGCATTTATTTTCAGATGGGTACTCAAACACAAAAAAAGGATGGCAGAGCCCTCCCTCAGTGCATCCAGGCTCTTTTGAAGAGACATCCAAGAAACACTTCTGAAGAGCTGCAAACATTAACTTGACTGCTGTAACCTACTTGTGAGGATTTCTGATACTGCCTTTCATAGCCACACTCTCCTTTTAAATCATTAACGCACATTCATCCCTCAGCATCCTCCATGCTGCTTCATCCTTTGCAGGTGACTGAACCTACTCCACGAATTTTCTTCTTTTCTGAAATACACTTGAATAGACTGAGCAAACATCAGCTGTGCCTTCTGGATTTTTTTTTTTTTTTTAAATTTTTGCTATTTCTGCTAGTGACACAATTTTCACCACCACCACCAACTCATCCCTATGAGCCAGAAAGCAGCAGATCATCTCCAGACCACCTATCTACCCTGGCTTAAGAAGGTGCGCGGTTCAGTCACCACCCACAGGCAGCTGCCTTCTCGGGCAGCCAGACACTCAGGACAGCTGCTTGTCCTCAGCCTGATGCTTGTGTGGGCAGGGAGCCACCCACCGGTACAGCTGGGAACTCCTGAGTGAGTGCTTCATGGTTTTTCTCTTGCACAGGGAGGTCAAGCTTCCATCAACCACAAAACACCTAACTTTTGGAGCCCAGGTGCCCAGAAGACTGGGCCTGCAGGAGCCCTCCTGGCTTGCAGCAAAAGCTTTGCTGAAAGCAACACATTTCTACAAAACAATTAAATTTCAATAAAAAAAGTCTTTGCCAATTCAAAATACTTGGAAAGTAACTGACTAGATCTAGAGCAGAAACCCTCTCTCAGCAACTCAACGTGTAGGTGATAAAAAGGACACAAAATCTGAGCTTACAGCCGGAGCAGTGTACTCCCCTAACGCAAACAGTACACGGAGTAGGGATGTGATCGTACGAGTGGCTCTAAAGGGCTGACCTTCCACCCTTCATCCCATCACCCGTCAGGGACGTGCACGCTGGCAACTCCATGCTCTGGCAAAATTCAGCAGCATTCAGCTATTCTTGCAACAACTGTGGTAGAGCTGCATGTAACGGAAACCTGTGTCGTTGAAACCAACAGGTGCCCCGACCTACCTCTTGTAGATATGACCCTACTAGTGAAATGAAAGGTTGTTTCCCGCCCCCCCCTTTCTTTTTTTTTTTGCCCAAAGCCGACTGATGCTTTAACTTAACTTGGATAATATCACACTTCCGTAATACCACATAATATCAGCCACTTCCATGGAGAAAGCCTTCTCCTCGTTTCTTTTTTAAATGTTAACACCACTGCTAAATACATACCTTTACTTCAGAATTTTTCAGACAAAACTACTGCCCAATTCCTCCTCTACTATACATGGGTATTAGCAGAGCTGCATTAGCTTCATACTGCCTAAACATCTGTGCTCGTACGATTCAGACATTTTGAGAAACAATGGGAATACCCCACTGCTTCCTCCAAGGTTTTGGTCTCTTCAACTAAACAAGGAAACCACAAGAAATGCTTGCAAGTGATACAGGAGGAATGAGGAATGCATTTTTTTTCTTGGAGCCCAACAGGCAACCTACAACAAGAGGACAAGAAGGACCACATTGTCCTTAGTCTCCAGAGGACATCTAGACCACAAAGGCCAACGACGTATTACTTGTCATAAGATCCACTTCTAGTATGTTTGTCTCCTTGTTTCCTTCTGTTCCCCATTTGTCTGTCTAGATACATCGTGCTGCATCAGGCTGATCATGATCTTTATCAGGCTCATGATCAGGCTGCATGATCTTTAGTGCAGAAACCATAGTTTCATTGTGTTTATACAGTTCCCAGCGCGCGAAGGCTCTTGTCTACCCATGCTAGCAAGAAAGGAGGGTTGGAGATACACGACGGCTGGTAATAGAAGCAGCTGACAGCTCTTAGTTGCTCAAGGAGAAGAAATTAATTGGTTTTATGCAAGAGCCACTCCGAGTACAACAGCTGTATTTTGAAAAATACCTTTCTGACAGATTTCAGCCAGGCTAAGAGATGGCTCTTCCTCTCACGCATCTGTTTGATTGCAACAGGCTTGCTTTTTGCTTTGCATTTGGATCAGAGAGCACTGAAGCGCCATCCCTTGCCTAATGACTCCAAATCGGAGGCCTCTAGATCCATTTTGAAGAGCACACAAGTCAGGAGTGGTCCCCTCCTCATGCTGCCCTGCCTCGCCCCATGGCAGCTCCCACCCTCCTTCTGATGGATGTTTGCTTCCCAGCAAAAACGTGACGCCACGGACAACCGATTCGCTCACAGCAAAGCCACAACACACCAGGGATGGTTGGTGCAACTGCCCACATGCCTGACTTGCTGGTATGACCTGTCAAATCACTGTCACCTTGCGCTGGGTAAGTTTTGCTGCAATTACCCAGTAGCTCACCAGAAACAGGAGAAGGCTTCCCGACAGGTAACGGTTTAAATCAAATCACGTAATCTGACTCCTGCTCTGTCACATGATTAACTGTTTACCTTTTAATTCCCTGTAGTAATTGGGTAGCAGCAAGTTAATTAATTTCACAGTACATATTGCGTATCACCGTGCCACATAGTTGCTTCTTCTGCAGCTGCAGCAGTGCTAAGGGTAAGACTGTGAAATTACTGAGAGAAGGCAATTAACCCTGTCCACTCACCATGGGAGAAAGGATGCCTCTAAGAGACCTGTTCAATCACTCCCCTATCTTCTGCAGATTGCAACGCACGGCCTTTTTATTTTTGGGAGAGATACACCACAAAGCAGTTACCCTCTGCGCAAGTCGCCGTGCCACCATCCTGGTACATGTTGTCCCCACAGGGTGATGGCTCTGGCACTAGTAACCACAGACTGGGAGAGGAAATGCTTGGGGACAGGGGCCCAGGTGGCACTGCAGAGCAGGAGCTTCCACACCCTTCACAACTTTTTCCATTCTCAGTGCAGCTTCTGGGGAGAAGGAGGAGGCTAGGACATTTTATATAATTTGTTTTAATCACCATGTTGGCTTCAATGGAAACACATCTTCCCGTAATAATAAATTTCTATAAGCATAGATGGAGAAAGAGGCAAACACCGAAACCCCAGGAGAAATCACTCCTGATGGAGAGCAAACAGCTGCCAGAGTCGCTTCCAAACAATTCATAAAGGAGACAATTCGTTTCACTCCTCTCTAATTATAGGGCTCTTTTCCACAAAGTTGCCATTCACATTGGTGTGGGCAAATCGCTCTGTGCCTGCTGCGAGGGGACACCCCCCTTCTAGGGCAAGGAGCACTGGCTGTGCCCCTGTCTGTCCCCAAACCAGACGGGCAGCTGGCTGCCTGCCAGAGGCCGTGCACAGCTCCAGCTCCCGCTCCCGCTGCCTACGCAGCAAATGGAGCTTCACAGCACCTGCATTTCCACTAGCTGCAGCCTGGGTCCCCGTAACTCGCTCAGGTCACCGCTGCCTCCAAGAGGACTCAGCAGTTCGGGCATCGCTGAGAGATGCTCATCAGTCATGACCACCTAATGGGCCCGTGGCACAGGCAGCGCCCCCCGTTGTGTGTCCTGGCACTCTGCAACTGGCTGCTACTGGGTCTCAACCCATTTTATGGGCATGATCAAAGACAGGAAGGGGGGAACTGAGATCAGAGAAAGACCTGCCTGCAAGGACAAGCTTCCAGCTGTCCTCCATGTGACTAACATGCTGCCAGCTACTTCCCTCTCTGCCTTTCTCCCTTCTGCACTGTGGGAAAAATAAGATGGGGCTGGGGTAGGAATAGGAGTCAGAAGGCAACATATGGGAAGGTAAAAGGTGATGAAGCAGCCAGCAAGATCACCATCTTGCAGAAGAAGCTGTGCCACCAGCAAGCACCAGTGCTCAAAGTCCAGTGAGCACTGTGCAGCCCCATGTCTGCCACAGGAAAGGCTCAAGGAGCAGAAGAATGGGCACATGGGTTGCCTCTGAAATCTCCTGGCAGAAAGCTACTCTGCTAGCCCTGTGCTCAGCCAGAAAGCTTTAGGCAGTGAGAAGGCAGGGGGACGGCAGTACCTGCACAGGGGACTACCCAAGCCACTCCGCACCCAGCTGCGGCTCAGGACAGATCTGACTGGAAAAACATGTTGACTCGTCTCCAAAAACCACAGGAAAACCCATGTATGCAATGCTACCAGACAACCCTGCACAGTCTTTTCTGTTGGAAACGTGACTTCTGCCATTCTTCTTGTGAGCAGGGCCAGAAGAATCCCAGCAGGGCAGAACAGGAGGTGCTGCACCAGTGATCCCGACCGCAGCATCAGCTGACCTTGCTATCTGCATGGACATGACTCAGTCATGGGGAGCAAATGGTCCTCCCGTTTTGTGCCGCTGCCACCACCGCCGGAGCTGGTAGATACCACCCACGGTGCCGGCGGCACTGAGGACAGCTCTCAGGTCTGTGGTCAGCCGTAAGAGCCAAGAAAGTGACTGCCACTTCTTGGGGACCCTGGGCAATTCAACAGCCATGATTCCCTGGTGGCTTTGTCTACCTGGGGACACTCAGGAAAATGAAATTGTATTCACTAAATTAAGAACAGAGAGCTGTTTAGATAAATTGTGCTTAGGCCTCTGATGTAGAATTGAAGTGTCATTAATTTAACTCAGCTCCCTTCATACCCCTTTAATTCTCAGAATGAGTGTCCATACAGAGTTTTAATGAGGTTTAATTAATCTTCTTTAAAAGGTAGCTTAGATTAACTTTCTTATGTTCCCCCTGTAGACAACCCATGAATTACAGTATTAAAGCACCCTGCCTCAAAGGATTCTTGCACCGTGGAAACGTTTTCTGCTCGGAGTTTTTCAATAGTCAAAATTTCTATGCTATCTTTTATGCCAGTTTTAGTCTACTGGCCCAAATGGGTCCACAAAAGACATTTGTACAAACTAATGCAATTAGTTAAAACCTTCTCCCTCTTACTCGATAAGACTACAGGGTCTGCAGGGACATTCTAATTCAAGTTAAGAATGATTTAGCTGATTTAACTCTATTTTGTTAAGGATTAAGGATTTGCCTACCAATGAACTTGTACTGGTTTCAATAGGTCGATTTCATTAATGGAGGCAAACTCCAGGAGACAGACATATATTTTAGTAAGGACAACCTGGTTTAGTTGAGGTTAAACATGTATCTAACTGACTTGAGCTGAAACAACTCACGCTTAGGTTGCACAAGTACATTATTGTGGGCTAAGGTAGGCTCAGGTGCTGCAGGCAGCAGCTACACCGTAACTCCATGCACACCCACTCTCGCCCCAAGGCGAGTGTTGGGTAATTTGCAGGAGGACACGTAAGCGCTTCTCACCTACCACAGTGCAAGCCAGCAAATGGGCAGTAACTGCTGAGCACCTGATGGATGGTAACAGCATAACTCAGGGCAGTCTAGACAACTGCTGTGGCATTTGACCAACTCCATCAGAAGCCATACCTTTAGTTAACTAACTGGTATCCTTCACAGAAGTGACATTTTACTTAATGCAAGGTACACTTAAAATGCACTGCGAACGTACACCCAAAGGGAGCTTGCACGATGCAAACTGCCTTCTAAAACAATTGTGTTTAATTGGTATGGACAAGGTTGTGGTCATGTTCCCTTGAACTCTGCGTTTCTATTACGAGGAGGGACAAGTTGCACATCTGAATTACTATGCCATGGTGTTCACGAGACAAGTTCATATATAACAAAGCAAAGCAACGACAACCTTTTATGTTGCTTTCCTGGTTTGCCACTGCTTAAGGTTACAGAAGTGGCAACACATAGCGTCGTCAAATGTTGAGAGCTAGTTTTGGAGAGCACTTTATTTCAAAACAAAATCTGTTCTTTTGATATGGCAATGGGCTTTCATTGGCCTTAGCTACCGAGAGGGTCCACACGTGCGCAGATCTTTCAAAGTCCGTGGTGCAGAAACGCTGGCTGCGTTGGAGTTACTACTGAAAAAGCCCCCTGTCAGTCAAGCTTACAGAATGATTAAGAGCAACCATGCTCGCTCCCCCTATCTCTGCCCCTAGAGAAAACATACTTGTGGTGAGCCATGAAGTGCATGCCAGGAAACAGAGCTAAAAACATTATAGAGGGAAAATGCCTCTGATGTGGTTTCCCTTCTTAACTATAAGCCTACAGCTTGTAAATGCAAAACGGATAGCCACCGACTGTCACCGACTCATGTCCTTACCACTTAACACCAAGGTCCCCAGCTATGGCAGGGGAATTGCTCTTGATTGACATGCAAGCAAAGGCGGTACTTTGGTTAGTACAAATAGTGTAATTTAGCACTCCCACCTGGCACCATCAGCTGACCCAAGCATCAGCACAGCTGTAAAGTACACTTAGACCTTTCTAGTTCCCCTGTGTTGCACTTGGGCTATTGCTGCTGCCACTTTTTTGAACTCTCCAGTCAGTCAGTTCCCAGGTTCTTGTCTCATTCTCATTGACACAGCACATCCCAGCCTGCTTGAGGTAATACCCCAAGATGTAAATTAAATAATTCTACCATTTTTCCTGCTTCCATGCAGAAATGATTCCCAGCACCAGAAAACTAGCACAATAATAAAAACTATATGAAGAAACTAAAAATCAAATACGACAAGTACTCCTTGATCGCAAACAGGTCAAGATTTTCTTTCAAAGGGATCTTTTTCCTACAACAAATGAATGCTATGCCTTGTTAGAAATCGTGGCAGTACAAATTCATTCCAGGATAACAAACCCATGTCAATTTAGTTACTGCAAACTGCACTTGCTGATAGAGACAATAAATAAAACAGAGTAAGACAGAGAATATTGCTTAGAAGCAAGCATTGTTTCTACAAAATACTCTGAGGTGTAAATCTCGAGGGCCAGATTCTCGGTTTCACCTATGTCAGTACAAAGCAATAGAGAACTCTTCCCTTTGTGTCAGGCAGTGTCCCAGCTGTAAGATTCCTTACCTGACCCCTTACGGGCTTATGGGGCTGATGCAAACAACACAGACAAGCCACCCTTTCACCAGGAAGGAAGACGACACATTTATGCACAGCCCATGGGAAGCACAGGTTTTTGATATGGTGATTTATATTTAAATAGGTTCTACAATACATTTATTTATGGGTTTCTATTTTTTTTGTGTCTTATAAACCAGGAATTCAGAAAATAGGTAGAGAAATTAAAAGCATGTCCACCACTTTGTTCAACCTATACTTCAGGTCTAAGAGACTCAGTTAAAACAACCTCTCAAAAGCAACCACCAAATTTAAAACCCTACAGCCATAAAGAATTGACCTCAGTGGACACATATTGCAGCATTACAGCAAATCTGTTGTTCCACAGACAGGACCCTGCAGTTTACCAGTAGCAAAGGGTATTTTGTTTTTAACCACTGTGCTGTCTTTGGTTTGCAGTGTGGCTGCCAAGATGGAAAAACAGCACTCCTTGCACTTGCTTTCACCTTCTGCAATGTGCTTTTCTACCCCTTTAAAGTGCAAGGAGCTGAAGCTACATTTAGAAACTTTCCAGAGATAACAAATAGGTCCCACCGGGCAGTTTTCTGTATTTATTTTGTCTTCCTTTACAGAGAAAGACAACAGACAAGGGAGTACAAATGAAGCTCAGAGAAGCCAAAAAGGAAACCACAGGTTTTATTTTTCTCTTCAGAGCTTGTGTTTAGTGAGGCCTCATCCCTCAGCACAAGAGATATTATGCTATGCTTTTCTAGGGTTTTTAAATACCTCAGGTCACCCAGAGACATTCTGTGAACTCAAATAATCCTGATGTTAACCAAAAGATGCGGATAAACATTCTTCAATTCTTCTCTTCCAACTTTCTCAGACCTCAGGAGAGATACCTGGAGATAAGATGTTCCAGTTTCAGTGGCAAAGGTCTTCTTTGACGACACATTTTGGGATGCAAGTCAGATTGTGAACCAAAGAAAGTAAAACTACCACCGGAGGATAAACAAAGCACAAGGCAGAAAATTCTTTTCTAATGTTTCCTTCTGTTTAACCCTCTCCCTCCAGCTTCCTAATTCCACCCAAAGAAAAAAAAAAAAGTCATCGAGCTGCAACCAACAACAGAGTGCAGTTATGCGAGCTCCTGTCCATCTCTCTGCGCTCAAAAGCGGTTTTAGTTCTTCTCTTACTTCCCTCAATTATGACTCTGCTCTTGAAGGCCCTAAAAGTTAAACAGGAGCATCCTGGAGGCACTTTAGCTTATGTTGCCTATAAGCGGCCACAAAGTATTAACATTTCCGTTTGTGCTTTGTAACTGGGTCAGGCTATGCCAGCAACAGAAAGTTTGAGCAGTGTAAAGCCCTTCTTCCACACCATGGTAAATCTCCCACTGACTTCAACAGCATGGGAATATCACTCCTTCCCCCAGTTCTGGGGGACTGCTTCTTTCCCTGATAGATTACTGGCTTGTAATTAGTCCAGGTAATAGCAGTGTTGAGATGCAAGTGGCTCTACTGGATTGGAGAACCCAAGCCTAATAATTAACCTGAGGAATAATACCTGATCCTTTAAATGAGGGATATCTTACAACAAAGCTTCAGATATGCAACCTGCTATTACAATACTTGTAACAGCTTTATCCTATAAATGGAAGTTCTTCTTTCCTTCAAAGAGGGACTGCATTGAGAAGGTAGGAGATTTTCCTGCCCCCAACTCCCTTTTTAAAAAAAAGCCTTTGCTGTCTTAGATGCAAAGGAATGGAGGTATCTGGCACTCTGGGCAAATTGTGAGCTATGTGTCAGGCTGGTGATCCCTTCTGTCCCAGCGGATATCCTCTATCATGTAACTGTACGCCGGAGGACTGCTATGGGTGCTGTATCACATGCGTGGCTGGTAGGCATACTTGCAGCAAATAGTTTACTGTGGACAGGGTGAAAAGATTTGATGCAAAGAAGGAAAATCAACCACCCAAACAATGAAGGGGCTCAACTTCATTTCAGGCCCTTTTATTCAGGGGGTCTTTGGCAGGGGCTGTTTTATTCTCCTTACCAGAGCACAGCCAACTGAGCAAGCAAGGAATGTGTGCAGCTTGCAATAGGTCAGTAATGTCACAGAGGTCAATGAAATTGCTCACATGCTGAAGCCGATGAAGCCAACTCACGCTCAGGTAAAACGTGTGCTTACTGAGCTTTGCCAAATCAGCGCCTAACCTCCTGAATAAAGCCCAAGGATTGCTGCAGCATCCATTTCCTCTTTAAAAAGCTTCCCTTCCCCTCCATAAAGAAAGTGTCTTCCCCTGACAAACCTCTTCCCCTAGACCATGACAAGCTAAAACACGAGCAATACCAGATGCACCCTGCATTAGTTACTAAATCTCTGCCACTTTGATCCAGTCTAACAGGACAGACTGGTGCATGTCAGCATGGCCCTTTGCAATCTGTGACCTTCAGCTGACATTACAGCTGCTGTCTTGAAGAACATGACCTACTCCTTAATTATGTAACGCAGCTGCACCAGGCTGTCAAGGACAGAAACAGGGAAACTCAGAACCAGGTTCAACGCTTGGTCCAGGATCGACATCACTAGACTCATCTTCTAACCATGGGAGTCCACTCCAGTGTCACCAAGTTTGCTATGGAAGAGATATCCATGGTAGACAGAAATAGGGATTAGACAGTGTCCATACCAAAACATCATCTCTCAGTCTCGGAAATCCATGCACACAAGCCCACTATGTGCTCTTGAACAGCTAAATTGTTATCTCTCTTCCAGCCCTATTCGCATGTTGAGTTAGAATTTCTACGTCAAGGAAATTCCAGTGTTACGCCATAAATTATAAAATTTGCTTTTATTTAACGTGACATTTGAGTTTGGGAAAAAGCCTCTGCTCTGAAATCCAGTTATTGACAAACACTGCTAAGCATGTAAATAGCTCATTCCCAGATCCTCATCTGACCTTTTCCTGTAATTTCCATTAGATTTTAAACCACAAGTTTGGCAGAGCTATTGCCGAGAAAGGATTTTCACCATCCGCACCACACAACTGTAGGTAACATATGTAGATACAAACAGCCAGGGGCAAACTCTCTCTCACTTCATTATTGATTTCCATCAACAGCTTTGCAATGAGAATGGATTTGGCCTTTTACCCTAAACACGCATCCACCCTGTTAACACCTCTTCTTGTTGAAGAAAGCAGATTTGCAAAGAAACTGTTCCTTGTAGTGCTAATCCTGGCAAATGACTCCACACCACCTCCTGTGAACTTTCTAAATCAGGATGTTATTCAGCTCCCAGCTCACCACTGAATTCATTTGAAGCCGGATCTTGCCCACAGCCAACACAGACTCTCTAAAGAAACCACAAAAAAAAAGCTAGCAGATCTGTTAGCAATGACACTGCTGAAGCCTGGTTTAGAATGGACAGTTTACCTCACATCTAAGAGGGGACGAGGCCTGACAGGCAATCTTCCTGTGATTAAGGTTTTCGGGATGGTGCTCTCTCATGTGGAGTCTCTGGTGTCTATTAACACAGCTGGGTTCACAGTTCAGTTACGTGAATTCTTTGATGTCTCATTATGCAGTTTAGCCCATGCTCCGGTTTTCCCTGAGGCTCCTTCTCCTCTCTCCAGATGCTAATTTCCATGAAACTCCTAGGAATCTTAGTATCTCTGATATCACTGCCATTGTGCCACGATCAGCCAGCAGTTTCAAGGAGCATTTGGCAAGTTGCAGGTTAGGGAAAAGGGAGACAAGGGGCAAGTAGGCAGTCCTATCGCATAAGTATCTTTTTCTGAGAAAACTAGGTTAAACACACCATTATACACTCCCACAAACATACACCGTGATAATAGGGGTGAAATACCATTTCTTGACACAGCAGAGAGAATCTTACTCCTCGCTCCATTTTCATCACTGGCCTTTAATTATCCTGCTCTTTAAAATGATTTCAGACACAGAACTAATTCATATGGTGATGAAGAGCAAAGAATGATTTTAACTGCGAGGCACTATATCCTTTCATTTGCTGTAAATCTACTTGTTTATTAAAGAAACCCACCAGCCAGGAAAATCTCAACTTCTTCACCCCCTGAGAATTCACTCCTGGCTCTCTCCCTCCCTTCTGCCTTATCCCCCTTCTCCTCAACAGAATTTTCTTTAATTAAGAAGAAAAAAAAAAACAAAAAAAAAACCACTCAAACTTGCCTTTTGCCTGGAATTTCCTCTTTTTGTTTCTCCTCACTAGTACTCAAAAAAATAAGCTAACACTGAAGGCAAATACCAGTATCTACCTGGTCTTAATGTTTTTGTATGAACAGCTTTGATAGAATTTGGTTCCAGTGACCAAATATGACCATGATTCAACCATAAACTGCACATTCATTTTGTTGCCTACTCCAGATGTGAAGCTTCATATCCAGAACTGCTAATGCAGCAACACGCAGCATTTCATGGAAGTCACGTTATTACCACATACACCGGTCTGCTTGCAAAACTTCATATTTCAAGGCCCACAGTTTCAAAACAGATCTTTACTCTCAGACCCTCTGGAATTTAAGGCATGAAATCTGAACCTCTACAGTCTCTACTGTTCGATATTAGGACCACATTTAATTGCACAGAACCTCTGGCATTCTGCGTAAGAAGTTTTCAATGAATGAGCAAAAACCAGAGACTGCTTAAGACAACTTCAGCAATACAGTACAGAAAGACAGATAAAGAAAACAGCCTGAGAAAAGTAACCAATTTACCTGGAGTATTAACAGCATCTGTATAATAGAAGGTGGAACTCTGGCTCTGGAACGTGATAATGCGTCTTCCAATTTAATGTTGAGGGTAATTATATTCCTAAAGTGCAGAAGAGCCAGCTGCCGAACAGAGGGCTCCTTCCCCTTAGAAACAGAAACAAAACAAGATGAGTTACGAGCAGTGTGAAAATGAGTTTCAAAATCCCCTGCAAAATTCTTTCTTCCACTGCTGAGGG
>VZTL01068173.1:0-11016 GCA_013400535.1 Scopus umbretta | reverse complement strand
GTTATCCCAGTGGCGCTACCACCGTTGCTGTTTGGCTCAGGCTTGGCCAGCAGCGGGTCCATCTTGGAGCCAGCTGGCATTGGCTCTATTGGACATGGGGGAAGCTTCTAGCAGCCTCTCACAGACGCCACCCCTCTAGCTCCCCTGCTACCTAAATCTTGGCATGCAAACCCAATACAAAAACTCAAAAATAAAAATGCATGTTATAGGTAAAAATAATATTATTTAGAAAAATTAAAAAATGAGGGAAGTACTTTTTAAAAAATGAAATACTGTAATTTAGAAAGAATATCTTTTTGTCAGGTTTTCTTGCAATCCCAGCCAAAGGAATTTTGAAGCAAGTTATTGTTTCAGAGTGTTAAATCATAAACATTTTGTTAAAGAATAGAATGTAAATATTTCCCATATGGGTTAATTTTATTTTGCTTCAGACTATAAAAAAAAATATGCAAACCTCAAAACATTTAATATAATGATTTAGATGCCCTAACACTGAATTTTAAGCCAAAGAAAAAGGTTTTGTGCAAAAGAAGGTGCCAGATACCCAATTTTAATTTTCAATGGTTTATGGGTGAGATCTTAGATATACATTTTTTGTATGAGATGGAGACAAATATGGGACCTTCTGTTCTCTAACTACTTGTTCATCTTAGTATATCACACTGCAAGGGAAAAAGAAGTCTTCATACTACAACTGCAGAGAATATATAGAAGTTGGCTTTTTGCTCACTGGTTTGAAGACATGGCAGAAAGTGTGAGCATGGACAAAGAGAAGAAATAGAAAGGATTGTCTTTTCACGTCTTCTTTCTATTTGGTGGGGTTACTAGAATTTCCAGGCACCTCAAACCATCTTCTGATGTTCAGCTTTGAGCAACAAAATGTTGAGCATGAATAAGAAAGTATGCAGCTGAGGGAGGACAGTAACTTTCCCTGAAACTTGCCAGGACGGAGGAAGGCTGGATTTTAGGGAGGTAGGACTAGAAGATCCTAATAGCTCATTTGAACAATCCACCTTCAGCAAAGCTGTAGCCTCATAGATCACTCGGCCAGTACAGAAGCTGAACCTGNAAAAAAAAAAAAAATAAAATCTTCATCCACAGTTGACTTCTTAGCCACATTTTCTTGGGCAATTGTGTACTGTGTACTACTGTCACAGTGGTAGTTTTTTTAATCTTCTCTAAGCTGTATCTAAACATCTCAGTGCCCCACAGGACACAGCAAAACAGGTGACTGTTGTGGTTTCAGCTGGCATAGAGTTAATTTTTTTCTACTAGTAGTTGGTACAGTTCTGTGGTTTGGATTTAGTATGAGAACAATGCTGATAGCACACTGATGTGTTAGTTGTTGCTGAGCAGTGCTGACACTAGCCAAGGACTTTCCAGCTCCCCATGCTCTGCCAGGGGCACAAGGAGCTGGGAGGGGGCACAGCCAGGACAGCTGACCCAACCTGCCCCAAGGGCTATTCCATACCATACGGCGTCACGCTCAGTATAGAAACTGGGGGGAGTTGGCCAGGGGGCAGCGATCGCTGCTCGGGGATGGGCTGGGCATCGGTCAGCGGGGGGTGAGCAATTGCATCAGTCATCACCTATTTTGTATATTTTATTTTTCCCCCTTTTTTTTCTGTCCTATTAAACTGTCTTTATAAATTTTACTTTTTTTCTTTTCTTTCCAGTTCTCTCCTCCATCCCATTGGGGACGGGGGAAGTGAGCAAACGGCTGTGAAGTGCTTGGCTGCCTGCTAGGTCAAACCACAACAGTGACTTACATGAATTTCTTTTCGGTTTCTCTGAAAGAACTAGAGAAACACAGTCAGTCAGTTACAACTAAGTCCTGTTTTAAGGAGCCTGTCTCTCTCTTCCTGCTTTTGGGATGGTATTCACTTCATCTCACCATAGTCACTTACAACTTTAGATATCTAAGCTAAGCTACTGGACCGAACTCTGCAGATGCTAGAGAAAGTTGTCACATGCACAGGGGGGCTGTCTTCTAATGGGGCTGGATTTCATACCTATAGGGGAAGACCAGGCATCTAATTGTCAGATGGCAGAAGTTAGGTAAAAGTGTTTCTGCTCTCCATTCCTAATTCTTAGCTGTGACCCGATAGCTCTGTGACAATTGTAAGCATGAAATTTCGAGAGGTGAACCCCAGGCCATATCTAACAGATCTTCAGTTCACATGTGCTAGGCCTTGTGCCTGCCATCCCTAGTCCTACTATAATATGTAAACTAGACTTCTGTTTTATTCCATACTCGTGTTATGAATCTACATGTGGTTGAAAAATATGTGAAAGTTCAGGATACATAGGATCTGGGCAAATATAGGATCCAGGGGACTTACACTCCATTTTTCCATAAGCGTTTAACAGGTCCTTCAAATGCTGTTGCTCTCTCCCTTAATCTGTTTGGGAAAAAAACCAAACAACTCAAAACCCCTAGTAATAACCCCTCACTTCTTTTATCTTGCTAATTTACATGCAGACTTTGAGTGCAAAAACTACTCATTTTTATAGTGACTAATATGACTGGGTGGTCTACAAACCACTAAAATGATTCCACCTGTGCCTTCAATGGTAAGAATCCTCACAGGAAAGTGATATATCACATGGATATGAATCCTAAATATGTGGTAATAACGTAATTAGACAATGCATATAATATGGGCCAAAAATGAAGCAGATCTTTAGCTCATATGAAGTAGCATTGAACCATTCAAGTATTCACTATAAAGGCATCTAAGCCATTTTCAAATGATGAAAAGCTTCTGAAAGCTTTTTTGGTACTACCCAAAGAAGGATGAAGCATCACAACTTCACTGTGCTAAAGAACCACCCACTAAGCAATGTAAAGGAGAAACCCCTGAACAGCTTCAAATGATATAATAGGGTGTCAGCCAAAACCATGCCCTCAAACAATTTACACAAAGGAAGAAGCAAGTTGCTTGTGTTCCCTTAGATTTAAAGACACTCGGTGTGATGTTTAAGAATATTGAACAATAAATATCATGTGGAAAGTGAGGTTCTGCACAAAAATAATTTGCCAGAACAAAGAGAAAGCAAAATAAAAGAGTATGTGTTGCTAGATGTGTTGCGGATATCAGTTTTTATATTAAATAAGGTGTTCAGTGTTTGAGTTCTTGATCAGTACGCAAGGTGTCAAAAAACTTCTCCTTGCCTCTGGTTATTTCAACAGCTGACAGTGTTCTTTACAGAACAAACAAACAAAAAGTATAATTTAATTGTGTCTGGCAACATTTGGTTTTCTTACTATCACCTACAGTCTTTGTTTTAATGACACTCCTTTCAGATAGATGTCTGATGTGTTGATAATAACTGTTCCATGCAACTGATTGTATTTCAGTATTGAAATATAGGTTCTGTGAAAAGTTCAGTCTGTATTTAGAAAATAGAGTTTAAATGAATGCATCAAATATCAAGTCTGTTTGCCCATTGCTTTGTACATTACTGGATTAT
The DNA here is from genome assembly GCA_013400535.1 of Scopus umbretta. NCBI lineage: Eukaryota > Metazoa > Chordata > Aves > Pelecaniformes > Scopidae > Scopus > Scopus umbretta. The sequence continues at coordinate 7,542 of VZTL01068173.1, read as the reverse complement.
TGATAATGGTGCAACGGAAATGCAAAGAACTGCTATTCAGATACCAATACGTTTTTCTCCTGTGTTACGAAGGACAGCTATTTCTGTAGCAGTCCCTGGGATCTCAGGTGGGACTGTTGTGATCGCACTCATGGGATGCCACCATATTCTCTGAAAGAAAAACAACTTCTTCCTCTGCTACTTTTGGTAGCAGAATTTGACTAACAGTCTTTTGGGAAAAACAACCTACGGGTATGATAACTCAACACAAGGGTGAGGCTTGAGGATTGAAGATAAGAGCATCTACCGAACTGACCTTAGAAATGCCATTCATAATACAGAAGCTTCTTGAAATTTTAGTCTCCTTTCAATCAGGACTTTTACATCTGCTTTCCATGGTCTATGAATACAACAAAACATAAGTTTGTAACAGCAGAACTTGACGCTGAAGCCCTGGGGTATTTTTGCTTCCATTTTATGTATTTAACAGATCATTTTGTCACATCGTATTTCAGAGCCAATTTGTGGGTATCTAAACTGTTGGAACTATATGTAATATAAGAGAATTTCTTACTGATGGTGCTTTTCTTCTTCAAAAGTGCAAAAAAGACAAAAAGTGTGCCTAACTCTACTATGCAAGGTAGTAAATGAAAATGTCCTAACTGAAAAATAACACATTTCCTTAGGAACTAGAATTCTTTGTTAAATAAGATATTATTTAATTGTTAAATAAATTGTTAATACGGTGGTCTTTCTTTTAAAGGAAAACACTTTGTGTCTATAAAAATAAAGCATAATTACTAGTATTACAATTGATGTTTAGTGGCTCAAAACTAAGTTGAGGTAAACTAAAAGTTGAGAAGAAAATTTTAAGTATTTTTTTTTATTTTTAGAGTCATACTTTTAAAAGCTAAAAATGTTTATGTGTGTCTATACTTATATAGTTAGAGTGTCTAGATTTATATATTTAGAGTTCTTAGAAATTAAAACATGCTTGAAGTACTCATTTTTTTCATGTTTGGTCTTGCAAATAGACTTTGGGATTTTTTTTTGACAATTTGTAATTTTTAGCCATGTTACTCAGAAATTTTGAAAGCAAGATATACCTTAGAAGAGCTGTCATTTTAATGTTATTTTCAATTTGTTCATGTTGGAGGTATTTGCATTTGAATTCTAACCAAATCCTCCAAAGTTATGAATTTTTTTCATTCTTCATGACATTTCTGGGATGCCATTTCTTACAGTAATAATTGTGGGGGAAGACTGGTCTCATGATAACATATCTTCTTTATGTATAATGTTAGAGAAAATATTAAGTACAGGACAGGAATTTTCCTCCCTGTGATGGTGTCACTTTGATCTCCACTGAATACAGAAAATTGTCATTCTGAAAAGAAATTAGAGATGGGCTGTTTTCCTTCCAAATACATTTGACTGTGAATCTTCCACTTAAATAAAGCATTGTTAGGTCCTCTGTATTTGTATCTGTTAAGATCATATCCAGTATTTCTCTATTCTTTACTGTTGGCTGAGTTACTCTGGAAATTCAGATAGACATAATGATGCCTAAAAAGCAGCGGAGAGTGCTCTAAGCCATAAAATCATGCAGTTCCTCAAAGTTCACAGAGGTAGATTTGCCAAGAGAGGAACTAACTAGGCTCTTTCTCATGAGCAGTATTCGAAAATCTTAACCAAGAGGGCCAGGCTTCTTGTAATCTCCAACAACAAAGCCTCCTCTGTTTTCAAAAATTGCTCCTTGCNAATCTGGTATATGAAAGCAGTTATTGTTCCTTTTTTTTTTTTTTTTTTTTTTTTTTCCATCTGTTTGGTTTTTTTGTTTTTGTTTTGAAAGGATTGCTTTTCTTTATCAGACTTACTTGGCATGCAAAATAATCTGCCAGCTGCATCATGTCTTCTCTGGGCACACATCAAAAACTAGTTTGGATGCCACCTGTTTGATTACTCATCTAGTAATGCCAGTTCTGATTTTGCTTGAACATGCTATGAAAGGAACAAAGAGCAACAGAATATATTATGGTTTTTCTAAAAAATGAAATGAAGTTGAAGAAGTGGTGATAGTTAAAGAACTTCTAATCAGAACTGGTTCTGTCATAATACCATATAAATAGCTATACTCCATTTGAAATTTTGGGCAATATATCCTGGTCATTATACCAGAACTTCTCAAACCTCAAATACTATTTTCAATACAAACTTTTTTTTTCTTCAGTAGTAGAATTTTTGAACACCTTATGAAAAATGCCTGTGCATATATTTGTAAAATACTGTATATAGTTTCATTTTTATTTACGTACATTTATATATGTGTGTATCTTAAGATATCAGAACATTCATAAATATTACAGTATTTTTAAACAATTCTTGTATGCTTTTTCAACTGAGTAATTTACACTGTTATCAGAAAAAAAATAAGACATAGAAAAATCTAAAATAAAAGTCTACTTATTCTTAAGCACATGCTTAAAATAAGAAGTTGACTTGAACTTTAAAAATGCCTCTCAACTGTAAAGGAAACCTATATTCACCAGTTCAGCTGTAGATCCCTAGATTGCAGATGTTTGAAGTTAGGCATAATAAACCCATTATTTCTGATAAACATCTTGACAGGGAGTTCACCAATTGGATATGTAGCAGAATTATATTATTCAGAGACTTTTATGAAACAGGGTGCTGGAGGAGATTACGAAAACGAGGAATGCATAGTTCCTTCCCTTGTGGTCGTTTTATGCATTTTCAAAACACAGCTGAAGTACAGGTAGGATCACTTTCTACATTTGCATAGCAGGTTGCCTAGGTGTGTTTAGTTTGGGACACCACCACCACTGACATCTATGAACCCTTTGCCATTAAATTCAGGGAAGACTGGATTGAAGAGGAAAAACAAAGAGAGTTAAAAGACAAAATGTGAGTATGTAAAAATGTAAGTAGTACTAGAGAGTGGGACTTTCAGATGTGTTTCAAGCTTCACAAACGGTTTTCTTTAGGTTTGTTTGTCAGCTAATGTTTGGGGAGAGAGGTTTGTTCATTTAAATTAAAAGAGTTTCCCTTTTGCTAGGAAAGAAATTAACTTTAAAGCTTTTTAATGAGAGAAGTGCACAGCATTTGATATGCATCTGTGTACTGACACTAGTTATGTGGAGAATGGAAACCAATTATTCAAGCAGCTTTTTTAAGAGTTAATCAACCACTGCCAATGGCTCTCTACTGCAATGACGTTAATGTCTGTCACTGTCACAGCTTATACATGTTCCTGATAATTGAATACTATGACGTTGTCCTCTTTTCCATTATACAATTTAAGTTAGGCCTACATGAAATGTAGTGGAGTATCTTACAAGGGTTTTCTTGAAATAATCCAGGATGAAAGTATGAAGTAATTAAGTGACTTGCCTTTAATTTCTCTTTTGGGAAGCTGATCATTCAAAGTTCTCTTCAGCGTTTATGGGAGCAGTAGATGAGAATGAAATTCAGTACTTCAGGTCAAAGTGTGCTTATATTATCAGCTCCTTAGAATGACGAAAAAATTGTAATGTGCATTTACAGAGGAGCTCAGACATCTCACTTGTACCACAGATTATTATCAGTGAATTGTTAATTATATAAAGTCTAAATACAAGGTTCATAGTTGGTCTGTGATGTAGATAGCAATATAATCACACAATTAAATTATCATAAGGTTTCAGTATAGTTTATCAGAGATTTTGAGGGAAGACAGTATTCTTTGGGTTCCAATAAAATTTGAAACTGATTTGAGATGTTACCAGCATAATAGAACTATAAATGTATAAACCCCTTGAATCCAAACTATGATTTATTCCTTTATTTCAAAAAGCATGCTCCTTGTTCCTTTGCTTTAGTTCCACTCTTAAATATACCTTGCATAGTAAGGGCAGGGATATAAATTATTTCGTTAATGTTCTCTGATACTGATACACTTGGCTTCATAGACAGCCAATGGACAACAATCACTGCTTATTGCAGCAAATTTAATAATTTTATTGTTGCCTTGGATTACTCTAATCTATTCACTGGAGTTCTTTTTGTTGTTTTCTTACAGTACTAAACAGTAATATCACAAAGGCTGGGAATATCATTTCATTATGGGTGTGAACTGTCCCTAGCACAACAGATTGTTGATTGCTTGGCAGTTTGACATAATGTGCAGAACCACTATGAAAGTACTAAAGGTATTTGTAAGAGCATGTGGAAGGAGAGTGTCTGCGGAATCCACCTGTGTGCCTGGTACCATCTACTGGGATGGGGCGAGTGCCTGTATCACCCCCAGTCCTGGCCTGCGTGGGCAATGCGTGTGTATTCACCGGCAAGCTTCAAGCTGGAAGAGCTGGCAAGTAGGGGGACCTCAGGTCTGGGACAGGGTATCAGGCAGATAGGGGATCTACGCTGGTAGGCACAGGAGGACCTGCAAGTATCTAGTGCATGAGGGATGTGTGTGCGTGCCTGTTTGCAGCAAGTATCAAGATGGACCAGCTGGCAAGTAGGGGACACTTGGGGCAGTTAAGGCAGCCTGGGATCCAAGCCAGGGGTGCTGGGTGAACAGAGAGGCTGTGCCAATGCTCGAAGGATCCGCAAATATGTGTGTGTTTGTGAACTGTGAACCTAGAGAGTGGTGTGTGTGTGCCACCACTAGTGACCTTCTGTCTCTGACGACCAAAGAGTAGGAGAGGACCTGGCTGTCTGTTGTATATGTAGTATGTGAGTCTTGTATGTAGGTGCTGTTGAAGGCAGCACCTTATCTGTAGCAATTCCTGACAGGAGGGTGCAGTGAGGAGGGTGTTGGCCTCTTTGCCCGAGCAACCAGCGATAGGATGAGGGGTAAAGGCCTCAAGTTGCGCCAGGGGAGGTTTAGATTGGGTATTAGGAAAAATTTCTTTCCTGAAAGAGTGGTGAGACATTGGAACTGGCTGCCCAGGGAAGTGGTGGAGTCCCCATCCCTGGAGGGGTTCAAAAAAGGTCTAGATGTGGTACCTCAAGACATGGTTCAGTAGGCATGGTGTTGTTGGGTTGACAATCAGACTAGATGATCTCAGAGGTCTTTTCCAACCTTAACGATTCTGTGATACTATGATTCTGTGTGTGTGACCAGCCTTGCCTGTGCCCTCTGTGTCTGTGTCTGAGTGTCTCCGTCTGTGTGTTTATCTCTGGGACACATGCTCTGTTGCGTTACTGGTTGAAGCTGCAAGTGGGAAAGTGGCAGCCACATCTCTCAGCCTGGACAGAGACCCTGGGTCCGGGGCACTGGCCTGGGCTTCAGCAACTGGGCAGCAGAAACCTGGGCTGTGGCGACTGGAGGAGGTGATCACATTTCTTGCATCACTTAACAATATTATGACAACAGCTGTTACCATGTTTTTCTACATTACATGATTAACTGCTGTCAGAAGACAGACTCGTAAGTCCAGTGACAGAAGAGTCTACTTATGCTGGAACCTGAGAGCTGTGTTGTACATATACACAGACCGGGACCGTATGGCAGATTGATGTCACAGGCCAGTCTCAGAACAGCCACTTTCTTACAGCTGTAGGTGATATATTTATTACTGAGGGTGCTATTAAAAAACATCAATAATTCCCTTAAGTAGCATAAGAGTATGTAACCAGTGTATAAGGTGATCTGACAAGGCTTTTGGGTCTTAGAAGCAATCAAAAGTAAAGAAGTTCAAAAAGAACAGAAAAGAATTGGCAGTGTCAACTAAAAACCTCTTTTGAAACTTTAAGAGCAAACCAGATTAACTGAGGCTATTTATAGTGAAAGACAAAGGTACTGACTTCCTTAGAGAGCTGATTCAAATGCCAGTCACTCTTACTTTTTCTAGCTTTATTTTCATTGTTTGCATGTGAATAAACCACTCATTGTGCAGGAAAGTAAACGTTTTTCATGAAAAATATCATTTTGCTGAAATATTACTTTTTTTTACTGAAAGATGATTCAGTCTTTAAAGCAAAAAGGTACTCTTGGATGGCATATATTTCAACCCATGGCCCAATAGCTTGAGCTTGGTTAAAGAAAATATTTCAGAATATTATCGTGTTTTTCATCTGAAGAGAAAGCTATGGAAATTATCTCATTAGCTTTAGTAGCCTGTCCCGACACGTAGCCACATCTACTGTTAAGTAGTTAACTTACTCCTCACTCTTCTCCTGGCTTCAGCTTCTAGTTTTTGGTTCTTGTTATGACTTTCTCCACTACAGTGAGGTGGTCTTTACTACTTGTGATTTTCTGTCCATAAAGATAATTCTACACTATAAGCAAGTTAACTTTCAGTCTTCTTTTGGTTTTCCAGCTTATTTTTTTTTTAAAGCCTGACCTCCAGACTTACATGAACTGTTCTAAGCTTAATCAGTCCATAGTCTTTTACAGAATGAAAAAAACAAATCAAAACTTCAGAGATGAAGATATAATTTTCTTATTCATGTGTTCAATACCATAACTGAGCCTTTTATTTAAAAATCACTGCAACCTCCATCACCAGCTTAACGTGGACAATCTTCCTCTGCAAAACCCTAGGTGTCTTTATTAGGTACACCTGCCTTTAGAAGTAAAAAAGGGATTTTATTTCTTTCACTACCTCAAGGTATTTTAATTATCAATAAATGAAATGAATTTTCTCCAAGTCAAGTCTTTTTTCCCTGTGATGATACCTGATAAGTGATGTCCTTGTCTTTACCTTGACCCACAAGGATTTCATCCTATTTTCTCCTCCTCTCCTGTTGAAGAGGAGGAGTGAGAAAGAAGAGGGTGGGAGTTTGGCCCTTACCCAAAGTTAATCCACCACACAACCCATGTCAGATCTAACATTATAAATAAGGAATAACAAAGGAATCTGTATACATATGCTGTGTCNGAGGGTGCAGTGAGGAGGGTGTTGGTCTCTTTGCCCGAGCAACCAGCGATAGGACGAGGGGTAATGGCCTCAAGTTGTGCCAGGGGAGGTTTAGATTGTATATTAAGAGAAATGTCTTTCCTGAAAGAGTGGTGAGGCATTGGAACAGGCTGCCCAGGGAAGTGGTGGAGTCCCCATCCCTGGAGGTGTTCAGAAAACGTCTAGATGTGGTAATTCAAGACATGGTCTAGCAGACATGGTGGTTTGGGTTTTTTGGGTTTTTTTTGGGTGGTGGTGGGGAGCGGGGAGGGGTTGATGGTTGGACTAGATGATCTCCGAGGTCTTTTCCAACCTTAACAACCTTAACAGTTCTATGATATGAACACTCAGCCCTCAAAAAAGTTATGTCACATTGTACTGGGTTTGTGTGGCAAGGCTTTGGTAGCAGGGGAGGCTAGAGGGGTGGCTTCTGTGAGAAGATGCCAGAAGCTTCCCCTATGTCCGATAGAGCCAATGCCAGCTGGCTCCATGATCTACCCACTGCTGGCCAAGGCCAAGCCCATCAGCGACGGTGGTAGCGCCTCTGGGGTGACGTAATTAAGAAGGGCGAAAAAACAGCTGCAGTAGAACAACAGCAATACAAAGAGGAGTGGGGATATGTAAGAGAAACGACTCTACAGATACCAAAGTCAGTGAAGAA
>VZTL01068170.1:2509-13313 GCA_013400535.1 Scopus umbretta | reverse complement strand
AAAAGAGTCTCAGAACCAGTTTTACTTTGCTTCTGATCTGTAAAATGGATCATAAGGAATTGCCTTTCAGGCATTTCAGTGACCCTCAGACCATTCAACTTTGGTCCTGCAGGCCCTTCCTTCCCTCATCCCACCTCACTTCCTCAGAGCACCAGGCCAGCTCCTTACATGGTCTCTTTTTCTGCTGGCTGTATCGGGTGTATTAGCTACATCTGAGTTTTCCTCTGGTCTTCCCAATGAAGGCAGAAGGTTCAACCACAGAACCCAGAGGGATGCTGGAAGAGTAGACAGAATACCAGAAAAAAAGGAGATGTTAGTAGGTTTAAATGTATAACGATATTAAGGGTATTGTTAATGGGGGTTTTCTGTATTAATTTAATTGTAAGTGTTAATATCATTGTAAGTTTGCTAATAGTTTCACTGTTAGGCTGTGAGAACATTCATTGGACTAAAACAAACTTATGACTTCACATATGTAGTTTGTTCTCTTTTGGCCATAACATTATTTTGAGTATTCAGAGCATAGCATCGTCATCTGTTTTCTTATATCAGTTCTTCTGACATTAATATTACAAATTCAATCTCACCAGTTCCTTTGGAGAAAACTTCCACAATTCAAAGTTTGGGTAAAACATAATGTTTATTCTTTTGGTTTCTTTCTTTGTTACTATCAAATAAGAGGCTGAACAACTGTGAGGGGGAGAGGACAAGGTCCAGAGCAGGGCTGGGTGTCAAAGACTTGGCAATACAAAACAAATTATCAGGCAAGGATTTGGAGTAACAGTCAGAAACTTCAACTGCTGACTAACCAATGTCTGGAGATGCTTCCAGTGTACCCCAGTGACAAAAGTAACCATCCTGGAAAGGCCTACTTATCCATCAGCTGCTAATAAAGTGGTTTTGTTCTCTTCAGGAAGATTCAGCGACCCCAACAGTGCTGATCTGTGCTGCTCTACCAAACTGCTCCAATCATAATTAACCTCTAAATGGTGACAGTGTGTTGTGGGTTGACCCTGGCCAAGAGCAGAACACCCACCCCGTTGCTCACTCACTGCTCTTTCCTGCAAGATGGGGAAAAATGGAAAGCAGACAAAGGTTTGTGGGTCAAGATAAAGAAAGAGTAATATGTGAAGCAAAAGCTGTGTGCAAGCAAAGCAAAAAGAGGAATTCATTCACAACTTCTCAGCAGCAGGTGATGTCCAGCCACTTGATGGAAATCATGGCCCAAGCAGGCATTACAGACAACCACCATAAACAAGAACATTCCCCCTTCCTTTTCCTTTCTCTAGATGTGCATGATGCCAAATGATATGGGATATCCCTTTGGTCACTTTGGGTCAGCAGTCGCAGCTGTGTCCCGATCTCTTGCCCACCCCCAACCAACACACTGCAGGAGCAGAGTGGGAAAAAGAGAAAGCCTTGACGCTATGCAAGCACTGCTCAGCAATAGTCAAAATGTTAGTGAGTTAGCAAGACTGGTTTAGCCACAAATACAAAACACAGCACCAATACAGGATGCTATGAAGAAAGTTAATGCCATCCCAGCCAGATCCAGTACACAATGTCAGAGTTTAAAAGAAAATGGATGGCACATTGCTTACGCCTTCCAATGATGTTCCCAAATCTAGGAAAGCCTGAGAGAGCCAATGTATCTCCTGATTCTAATCACTGATCTTTCACTCCACATAATCTCCTGGTACCATGTGGATTTTTGGTAGTATCAGATATTAACTTTTCTGCAATAAGGCAAATATTTAAGCTACTTGGACACACCGTAAGGATTATAACTAGGAAACCTGGTTTGAAAAACTTGTATCCTCCTCAATTCTGTAATGAGGATACTATCTTTATAGTGATCATGACTTCTGGTAATGCAATTTCTCCAAATGCTTAAAAGTGTCTTGCAAACTAAGGTTGTTAACTTTTATATAAGTTTTATTTTGATGTTTAGTTTTATTGCAACTTCACCAATGGACTGTGTAGCATTTAGGTATGCTGCAGGCTGGTGTTCTGTTCTTTACAACATCTAAGAAACTGATTTCATATCCCTGAAACAATCAAATAACAGATAAGATCTTACATAATGCACACATCAAGAAATATGCACAGATTTCAGGAATGGCCTTCAAGCAAATCCAAGTCTGTCTAAAAGTTTCATACCGCAACTGAATTTATTTAGCTTCTGCTTAACAGAACTAGACCTTTTTTTGTTGTTGTTGTTGTTGTTGTTTTGTGGGTGGTTTTTTGTAGTTATGCTTTCTCACATGCACAACAGTTTTCACTGAAGTGGAAAGTACTCTTAGGTGACTTGTGAGGTGGACAGACTATGTATGCCTTCAAGCTGTGTAAACTAGTATAACGCTAAACTTTGGAAGCAGTGTGAGTTTATCTGAAAAATTCACTATGTCTCATCCCTAGACACCTCATCAGCACTCCACTTCTCATGCCCTATAGGCAGAGCAGAATAACCACAAGCCTTTTTTACTAACTTTTGCATCCAAAGGCCATAGGTTTTATTATAATACAATTTTTAAAAGCTCCTAAAACCACCACACAACTCAAATTTCTGTAGACCTAATTGTTCAGACAAATTGATCATCTCAAATAAAATTGAAATAGCTTTTCCTCAGTAAACAACTTTAGTTAAAAGACTTGAGAGATATAGTCCACTGAGAATGTCTTTAAATTAGAGTATAAAATCTTAAAAATAATACAGGATTTTATAGACAGCAAGGTTAAAGACTATAAAAACAGGGAAGTGGTTCTTCTGAAGATTTGAGAATGTCTGAGAATGGATGCATATGTATTGTGTATAAACTATATTTTGAGGATGTTGTAATTAAAAACTCCCACAGGTAACAAGAGAAAAAAAATAAGCCATAAACCAATAGAAAGCTATATGTGCTAACTGCAAGCCATTCTGATTATTTAGTGACATTTATTAAAATAAAAAGAAGGAAGAAAAAAAAGGAAAACAAAAAAGAAAGAAACCATTACCTTCATGAATCAAACACATAATCTGTGGACAAGAAAGCTATTAAAAAAGCTGTGGGATATTCCATGCTACAGTAAAAGAAAGAGTATCCAGGCAGGGATTCTGCAGCTTAGAAGCCTCTGTGTTTTATTTGGCATTTCTATGATGGCAAAAGTTGATTACATAATTGACTATATATTTATAGAGAGAAACCAATTACCCCTATGATGCAGCTTCCTGCTCTCCCCATGAAGTTCAAAGCAGAATACATTGATAGAGCTTGTGGAAAGGCTTCCAGCACAAACTCTTGTGGTGAGTCCATGACTGAACAAGTGGTGGTATGGCATTCTTTGTCCGTTGACTCCTGGAAAACAATGCTGGAGAACTCAAGGATACCTATAACAAATGAACAAACCCAATACAAATAGGAGTATTACTCTATATCAATTTGAAAATCAGGATTCTTATCACCATTGCAGAATATGTAGATGGAAAGGAAAATACAGATTTTGAGTTGGATTTTGAGAAATCAGAAGCTGAGAGTCTTAAGAACTGCATTATATGTAGTATTCTGTGCAATTATTGTATCATGAATAATGCAAATGGTATCATTACCACTTTTAAAAATTTTTTATGTTTATGGAAAAATATTTGTATATTGCAACAAGATTACTTGTGATTAATAATTAAAAAAAATATACCTGATAACACAAACCCAGAGCAGTTCAAAATACACTACTTTATCAAGAAGCTAGTAATAATAATTAGATGAGGCAGGTTCAGGAGTGTACAGTTTGATTGACTGGGCTCATAACATGACAGTAATATGAACAGGTTATTGCTGAAGAGGGGATTGCTCTGAAGCAATTNATCCCATCCAAAACCAGGACAATAATGAACCAATGATAATGTCATAACTAAAGGATATTAATGCAAATAAATAACTATATATGGAACTAAAATATATTCATACAAGTAAATAAATATATATGCAGCTGGTAATGGATCGATATTTTTGTTCAGTGAAATGCTCCAGGATCCTACAACACAAGTGTGGGCATTACTAGGTTGCTCTAACAAAATGTTTGTTACCAGGTAACTGCAGTTTGAAGGCTGTTGAATGAGAATGGGCAATTTTAACTGGGACCTCCAAAAGTACAGGCACAAGAAGATAACTGGGGTCTTGAAAGACTAAGTAGAGAATGATACTGGTGGCCCCAAAGTCATAAAGAAAAATCACTAAAAGTATATTGATCATTAAAGCTCACTACTGATCACTATGAGAATGTGACCTTGACAGCTTGGTAAGATCAATTTTAGAGCATGAATTTAACGTGCATAGAATTGCATGTGATAGCATGGGTAGAGGTATCTCTATGTTGTGTAAAAGACCACAATGAAAACCAAGAGCTGCTCAGACAACATACTTCAGATATGGATATGCGGAACAGATCACTGTTCAGATCTATAGATATCCTGGACGATATACACGTGTACACATATTTTATTGTCATTAAAGGAGATATGCTTTCATTGCTTGTTTGACCCAGTGTTCATTGCATTTATTCTGGCATAGTAAATGAGGCTTGGTTATAATTTAGATGCATAATATATACATACTNTTTGATAATTGTTGTGGTTTAACCTCAGAGAGCAAATAAGCACTACACAGCTGCTTGTTCACCCTCCCCCCCACAGTGGGTTGGGGAGAGAATCAGAAAGGCAAAAGAAAGAAAACTAGTGGGTTGAGTTAATAGTAGTTTAAGAATTGAAACANAACTAAAATATATTCATACAAGTAAATAAATATATATGCAGCTGGTAATGGATCGATATTTTTGTTCAGTGAAATGCTCCAGGATCCTACAACACAAGTGTGGGCATTACTAGGTTGCTCTAACAAAATGTTTGTTACCAGGTAACTGCAGTTTGAAGGCTGTTGAATGAGAATGGGCAATTTTAACTGGGACCTCCAAAAGTACAGGCACAAGAAGATAACTGGGGTCTTGAAAGACTAAGTAGAGAATGATACTGGTGGCCCCAAAGTCATAAAGAAAAATCACTAAAAGTATATTGATCATTAAAGCTCACTACTGATCACTATGAGAATGTGACCTTGACAGCTTGGTAAGATCAATTTTAGAGCATGAATTTAACGTGCATAGAATTGCATGTGATAGCATGGGTAGAGGTATCTCTATGTTGTGTAAAAGACCACAATGAAAACCAAGAGCTGCTCAGACAACATACTTCAGATATGGATATGCGGAACAGATCACTGTTCAGATCTATAGATATCCTGGACGATATACACGTGTACACATATTTTATTGTCATTAAAGGAGATATGCTTTCATTGCTTGTTTGACCCAGTGTTCATTGCATTTATTCTGGCATAGTAAATGAGGCTTGGTTATAATTTAGATGCATAATATATACATACTCATATATATGCATATATATATATACTTAGGCTGTTATAATTTATATAATACTATGTAATATATAACGGTTTCGCCTACATACATTTAACTGTGCATATATATAGCCTAGATGCCACAGGTTTCCAGACTAGGGTGGAGGGGAAAGGAAGGAAGGAGAATTACAGGACAGTAATAGGAGTCATTGGCTATATCCTATTGGAAACACAAGGCTCCAGTGAAATTCTTTATTGCCTTTTTCTCCTTTTTTTGTCCATTTCCCCCAATCTGTTTTTCCCTCTTTCTGGCCTGAAACTTCTTTCTTCTGTTTCCAAGAGCTCTAAGAAGGATGTACTGTCTGTTAAATCAGTGTGAATGGCCTGGGCAATGCTCAAGCTTAGGCTGTAATACACTTTATACTTGTTATTTTTCCCCAGCTGACTCAGGAAAGTCTGACTTTTCTTCCTTATCCCCAGAAGTCTGTTGCCACTGCACCATCCTCACAGGTGTGATTCATCACTTTTTCCTGGCAGAGTCCATACTCACCCCTCAGACTAGGGTGTCCACAGGGCCATTCAGAGAGAAGGATGTGCAGCACAGCCTGTGAACACTAAGCTGGGGACTGAGATTGCAAGGGGCTGGCTCTGGTGGCATTTGGAGCACTGAGATGTCAGAAGAATGTTGTCTCAAGAAGAAACACATAAGCAATGAGAAGCACTCTTTCAGGGAAAGAGGATTAGATGGAACAGCAGAAAGACTTATTCAACAATGTTTAGTGCAGGAAGTCTTATAGGGGATTAGATGAAACAGTTATTACGGTCAGGAAAGCTGATAGCTGGGCCATCCAGACACTAACAGCAGACATACTTAAGAAGACAGGGAAGGTGACTCTCTTTAAGTAGCACAGGAAGGAAGCAGTGGACAATGAATATAAAACATCTGGCATGCTAGTTTACTAAAGACATGTGCTTAGCCTTTGAGTTTTATTAAGAGTGGAAGTATATTATTGCAAAAGCTGTATCTAAAATATCTAAAGGATAATCCTGGAGATAAAATATCTATCCTCCTGAAATGAAGGACTTTGCCCTTTGTACACTAGCAAGAAGTTCTGGTGAAGAAATCCACAAAGAAAATCAGATGCAACTGCCCTGTAGATCCTGTACTCAGAAAAGAATGTTAAGGAAAGAAAAAACCACAAGTGCTAACAATAGGGTGTGAGACTTGCTCAGCAAGTTCCTAGAGCCAATTAGCAAGATTTTCATTATATTTGGATGTAGTTTAATTAAATTATGTAACAAGAACAACCAGCTGTCTCCAAGAATTAATAGATCATTTTTACTCATTCTTCTGGAGTATATCCCATGTTATCCTCAGACGCATATCTAGCTATTGCAAAGCAGTCTGAATTACATAGCACTGTATGGATATTACCTTTTTATGCACAGTTCATAAATCACATGAAACTACTGATAGCTCCACCTACAGTACTTAATGTTTTGCACTGGAAGTTAATTAAAGCACTCCATTCAAAAGGTTTAATTGTTTAAATATAAATTACATTTTGTGCGCTATAACCATTGTAAGTCTTTTACTCCATCTGTTCTTTCCTCTTAGTTTTTACATAATATGAGAAATATGCTGACACCTGGCTTTTCACACAGCATCTGCCTTAACCACACTAGTGAAATTGTCCTCGAATATTCGCTGAGCTAACTGCAGCTCGACAAAAGCACAGACACATCAGAATTGAAAACTTTTACTGTATTTCATGTGTTAGACTGGGACACAGAATATCACTTGTTGGTTTGACAAAGAGCTTTTTTTTTCCAGCTTTGGTAAATTATAATTTCCTAGAGCATTGATTCTTCCCTTATAGAATGAAAATAATATATTCCTTTCTCTTCCCTGTTTGCTGTAATAAAAGTAGTAGTAGAAACTATACCTTACTTTTCTCATACAAATTCAGTACATACTGGCCTTTCTCAGACCTCTTAGTGTTATTACAATCAGAAAACACACCTGCTATTTGAATGACAAAGTTAATTTAGTTCAATATTTCTTTTTATGTAGGAAAGTAGTGAATCAAATGTTTTGCAATCAAGTTGGATTGAACAATGCACTATAAGAAGAGACAAAATTAGAAACTATTTTTAAAATTCTTAGTCATATTTTGGCATTCACAAGTAAAGTTGTATCTTGGAGAAGTCTATTTTAATTGGCATGTTTTATCACATTTGAGTTTGGAGGGGGAAAGCAGAAGAGGGAAGATATCTCCAAGTGAGTATGGGTGAGTTCATTTGTACATTTTAAAGAAAATGCACTATTTGGAAAACGTAAATGAAAAAACATGGTATTTATTTTCTGGGGATTTTTTTTTTTTTTAATATAACTATGGGTTTTAATCTTTCATTTGAAATGACACCTTTGTGTCAAAAATTAGTTCCAAAACTTCTCTAGTGAGTGATACCAGAAATGAATTAAAAAAATAACTATTTACAGAGAACCATCTCTCACAAGGTAAAAAAACATATTCCAAAAATATATTTTCAAAAGTATTGCAGAATCCCGGACCTTAATGATAGCTCTCAGTTGTTGATAATTATGTGTATTAATACTGATCTCTGGTATTGTAAAATGACCAGGTGTTCATTCAAAATTGATGGGGGAGGGGAAAACAGAGAATATTTTTAAAGATTTTCCTCCTTCTGGGATTTGTACAGCAAATTATCCTTTCCGTGGTCTCTGCTTCAGGACACCAGGCAAGATAAAAGATTCAGTTTGAGGATCATATATTTCACACTTCACTAACACTTATTTTTTGAGTTCTTTTGCTATATGTTTATCTATTGGTGCACAAGATGTGTTCTGTTCAGTTTGAATTTTCAAAAGTACTCACCACTGGCTTTTGTCACTTCTAAACATCACTTCCATAAGTACATACAGTCTAATTTCAATGCAACCCATGGCTTTTTGCCATTCCCTGTTCACATCAATGCCAATGCCAAGTTCCACCTGCTATAGGTAATTAGTTTTATTAAAGCAAACAAGCTATGTTGAAAAGGTTAAAATATCTGAGGTTTTTTTTCGTTTTTGTTTCAATGCATGTTGCATTATGACAGTAAATTTTCTGGTAAAAAAAACATCGATCAACATGAAATATTCACCATATGCAGATGTTTAGTTCCAGCTGGGCACCTCTTCATTATTCTGATTCAACAAATTTCCAAACCACATGACAGAGAATACCTTGTCAAAGAATATGTATCACAATCCCATGGACAGAAAAATGCTAGACTGCACTACAGTTGGTTTCGAATCTTTAAGTGTTTATGTAATTCCTCTGTATACAGTCTGGAAATGCTTTGAAGAACCTATTGGCATGACCTCATTTAAAGAACTGCTTTACTTTACTAGTCTTATTTGAAATATTCACCATTAGCTTACTTGAAATACATATGTATGTATAAATCAAAAATATTAGTTTCAGATTTATTTTTTACAGAAAGACCATTCAAATGAATAATAAGAGAATGTAGAAGCCCAACCTCTCCATCTCTCATTCAATTCATGTTGAAGAGTAATTTACATGAGAGTAACTCATCTGTCTAACAGTAAATTAGGGGAGTAAAGGAAGATGTATCTGAAGATGTACATAAAAACTATGTATATGTACATAAAGCAGAGAAATTTAGAGTCAGAGATGGGGGCAACTGATCTCATCCTATTTCCTAACCATACCAAAACATTTTAATGAATTTTTATTGGAATTTCACAGTATATCTTTTAAGGAAAAAAAGTTAAAACCAAAGTTTCATTTTCCAAATATGCAACTCCACATCAGCACTGCTGCTCAGGCTGAGCCAGCAACAGAGAGCTGTTCTGATTTCAGTGACCTGTCTTAGTTCGGGCAAGAGGGTGACTATTTCGTAGTCCATCTGCAAAGTACACTAATGAAGCAAGAGGCAAGGACAGTTGAGCCTTAAGCTTAGAATCACTAGTGGAAACTTTGTGCCAGTCTGCAGGGGTTATAAAGTGGATTTGTAGACAGAGAGTGCTTTATTATAGCTCTAACATTACAAGACAGAGTTATCTTGTTGCTCTTTCCAAACTGACCTTCCAGACACACAGAATGTGATTTTCATCAGTCTTTCTGGGCTCACCTTAACCTTTCTAACAAGCACTTTTTCTGCTGCCTGATAATACGAATTAGCAACATATCCACCTGCACAAAGCTCGAGCACGGCCTGAAGACATTATAAATTTAATAATACAGCTTCTTTCAAATCACCCCATCACCTCTACTTGATGTGATCCCAAAAGTCATCTCTCTTTCAATTCCCCCATCTCTTTCCATGGGCACACTCATTCATGTCAATGTATGGAAAAAGGCAATAAGCAGAAGCTTATTCTAAATGTAGACTTAGAAGTTCACTCTGGCAGAGATGGATGATTAGAGTTGCCACCTGATATGAACAAAACCCAGTGTTTTTTTGGCTGGCCTCAGCCTGAGTAACCTGATTAAATGACTGCCAGGGAGTAGCAAGGGTTTCTGAGTTTTGAGTAGACTTTGGGCTAGGGTTAGGGTGGGGTTTTTTTTGATCAGGAGTTAATGTGCTAGGTTTAAATCTGATGCTTAGGGATTCACAGGTTTTAACAATTTAGCATTTGAGCCTGGCCACACTGTTAAGTAATTGCTATTGCATGATCAAGTGCAGCACTAGAAGTTAGAATTCATAATGCTTCCAAGGTGGGAGCTAATTGCAATTGGTCACACAGCTCCTCCTTCTGTCTGTACAGGTTGGTGCTTGGGAGCACTACCACTGTTGGTATATGGTATATGTCAACAAAGACTAAGGAGATAGGAAGCATAAGGTAGTTTTAAAACATGTAAGAAAAAGTCTATTTAGATTCTTTGGACAGATTTAACTACAGCTAATATTTTCAAGGGGAGATAGCTTTCAAAGCATTCTGAAGTACTTTGGTTAAAAGCTCAAATTTGAAACCATTCTGGTGTAAATTGGATTAAAGATCAGACTGCCAGTCTTGTCCTTATTATAAGTATCAGAATTATACCAGAGTTCATTATTTTAATGAGACCATCTACAATTTCTGCTTGAAGCCCTTTTGCACAATTCAGAAAAAAAGCAAAAAAATATGCAAAAAATTCTCTGTGGCTGTGCACATATTTAACCCCTGCACAGTAATGCAGTGTCAGACACATTTTTTCATATAAATAACAATCCATAGAAAGCCTGAGAACCTGAAGTCTTTTGAAGCATTTAATGTACTATTCCAGTCTAGGTAACTGATCGACAAAGAAGATGCAGGGAAATAAGTCACAAGATGACAGGAAAGAACACCAGTAGGAAAAAAAAAAAAAAAAAAAAGGGCGGGTTTGGAACCTGAATAA
>VZTL01068169.1:2284-19779 GCA_013400535.1 Scopus umbretta | reverse complement strand
CAAGTTTGGATTAAGTTTTTTTTATTATTATTTCAATCCATCTCTCCATAGTCTAGTGATACTGATAATCTCTTAATAAATATTAGTATGAGCAATATCTATATCTGATTGTTATACCTGAGCATGACAGTAGCATTTGCAGTCAGACCATGCATAAATGCAATTTCTTCCTATTTTTTCCATTATTTTAATGCATTGTTTGAAACTGGCAGTTCTGCTGAATATTACTGAGCTGCCTAGAAAAACAGTGTGAGATATTTCCTGCTTTTAAATGAAATCTAAGAAAATCTTAGAACTTGCTTCCACTCTGGCCCTTAAACTGATAAAAAATAAATTATTGGTTGCAAGAGATGGGCAAACATGTCACCATTTGGACTGGAACTTAAAGGTTTTCTAGTTTGAAAAACTAATTTAAAACTAATTTAATTCTAAACCAAGCCAACCACAAGATAATACCAGAAGCTGCATTTAACTAAATAATCCAGCCCTTTATCCCCACTATTTGGATTTCCATCGTAATTAATATTTATGTCAGAAACTTGTGATACTGCTTTTTATTTCTAAATACCACGATGACATGAGGTGAGAGCAAGTTGTAACATATCGCTTTGGGGTACCACAGTATTTCCCCTTCCTGCGTATCAACATTTAAGGTAAAACAAAAAAAAAAAATCCCATGAATTGCAGGATTCACATTAGTATTGTTATAATAATTAAATGAAAGCGGTTTTCGGTGGCAATATATCCTGCCTGTCTTGAGTTGGCAAGAAGTACATGTACTATATAAGAAAATGTGTTTATGCAGAGGTATTTGCTCATGATACAACTCCAGTTACCTGTTGTGATTTAAGTAGTGTGATTAAAACACAGATTTACACCTTCTTGTCCTTCAGGACTATTGTAAGCAAAACTGTCTGCCACTGAGCACTTAGTATTCTCCTGGGTCACCTTTTAACTCAGACTTTTGAAAGCTTTAGTCATTTAATTTATTATGCAAATTATATATAAATTATGTGCTAATTATCTTCAAGTTCAGGAGGTTGTCCTTCCTGTTTTCTGTCTCCTGGCAAAATACCTCTCGTGCAATAGAAGTGGTACATCAGTTTAAACTATATGATGATGGGAAGGAGGAGCCACATTTGTTACCGTAAAGGCAGCCAAGATATGAAGGGTGAGATAAAAAGGCTCACACAGAGGAATACGTTACCTCAACCTGAATCTGGCTTTCTGCCTTGTGGCTTTTATTCTCACTCCCGTGGTACCACCTTGTCTCTCCTTTTTGAAGTCAGAAGTACTGTATCATTGTTCTGCTGCCAGGCCAGCTGTGATGAAAGATAGCCCTGTGTGAAGAGAAAGTAACTGTTGAACAGGCAAAATACCATATTTTTGAAAAATAAACATTACATAGAATATTTTTATCAGAATTATGAAATTATATGGTGGTTGCTACACTAGTTCAGTTGCTTCAGCCATGCCTACTCATTATAACTGGCCATACCTAGGCATTATAGAAGTGGCTTTCAATAACGATTAATTATTTCTAACTAAAATGAATCCTAGTTCATCACCTTAACATGGGTCAATTAGTTTACTGAGTAGGACTAGGAATATTATAACCTATGGGAAAAAGGCTCATACCTTACAACGTTTTTACTCTGTTCCAGTTTTGCAATGCATTTAAAAGGACCAAGGCATCATCTAGCAGATAAGAGTGATATTTAGGTAAATTTAACCCGATCTGAGTTATGCAGAGCTACCTTGTGTTCATTTGTCAATCTCCAAAGCAGGAATACAAAACTGCCATTGCATCAGACCAGCAGCAATCGAGTTCTGAAACATGTGAGGTTGCTAACTATCTTCAGCCTTTTTGTACAGATTGTCTGTATTTGGACAGGATTCTGACTAATATACAGAAACTTTGCCCTAGTAATGAAGAATGATCAGGATTTGTAAAGGATTTTTTGGGTTTTAGTGGTGTATCTTTTGGGTTTGTATTCTATTAGAATTGGCAGTGTGTTCAGAAGGCCCCTAAGGTAGAACATCAGAGGTGTAGGCTATAGGCTCTGTGCCGCAAGAAGATACCATTTGGGTTTGACCATGTGAAGCGTATCTAATTCCGAAGTTAACTCATGAGAACTACATAAATTTCAAATAACTTGCAGTGCCAAAGTTTGCTGTCCAGGGAAGGCTGGCTCCTGCCTGCTGAGGTAGCGTGCCACTGTTGACCGGAACATTACCCGCCAGAAACTCATCTCCTTCTCTGACTGTCAGTTCTGCACAAGCCTTTCTGGTGCCGCTGATGCCTGCCTGCTCTCTCAAGCCAGGACCAGCACAAGGAGGTAGGGGTACGTCACGCAGGCCGCTTCGCTCCGGCTTGGCAGCAGCAGCCGGGGAAGTGGCTGTGAGAGGCAGTAGGGCAGAAGGGATAGATGCAGTAAACCGGGCGTAGGCAAGAGGAGGCTGATGGAGGAAGAACGTGCTGGAGAGGCCAGCGGGGAGAGAGGGTCAGAGGAGACGGGCTTGCGTCTCTTAGCAGCAGCCAAGAGAAGAAGAGCGAGGTCCAGTTGGTGGGGCGCAGGAAGGGAAATGGCTAAAGGTGTTCGGAGAGTTAAATCATCACAGCTGCCTTTTTCCATCCGTTTTTGTTTTGCCTCTTCTGAATTCCGACACCTACACAATACTCTGTCTTTTAAAAACAATGTTGGAGTTCCCGACATTGAACTCTGCAAACAAGTGTGTTCTCAATTAAGTGAAGAACTTCCCCTGCACCCCCCTCACTTGATACGAGTGCTTGGCTCAGATGTGCTGGCCTCCAGAGGAATCACACGAGCACATTTTTCAGAAGGTTTCCCCCTCCCAAAATCCCATCGAATGGCTGTTTCTTATAAACCAATGGAGATAATTTTGTGGCTTTTCCCTTTCATGGCCACCCACCTCCTCTTCCCAGCTAGCTTTGATATAAAAAGACAAATCCTTTCCCATTCACATCAAAAGCAGGAGGGTCGCTCTGTGTCACCTACCCTGGGATTTTGACTCAAGCTATTCGGAAAAAAAATAATGGAAAGAGCAGCTTGGTTTTAACTCCACCGCAGTGTGTGTCACCGAGAGTTTTCAGGGTCATTGACAGATCAGTTTCATAGACCAAACAGATAAATAGGCACAAGTTATTCTTTATTATTATTGTTTATAATTTGTTCATGCCATAAGTGTGCCGAGTGCACTACAGAGGATACCAGCCCTTCCTCGGGGAACATAGGGTCTAAGTTAGACATATGTTTTGTATATTTTCAGTGTGTATTCAAGCACCTCCAGGGCTGGATAGGCACTTTTAAAAACAAATTTCAAGTAATAACAATAACATGCTGAGTGATAACAACAGGCATGGGGGTGAGAGGAGGACGAGGGTTACAAAAATAAAGATCATGTGAATTGTTTTCTTTGTCACACATAAGGTTTGGGATTTCTCTGTTTTTCTTCTTCTTTGAATGCTTTTGCCATTCCTTTCTCTTTGGCAAGAAAAGATGACAGACTTCAGAGGCAGAGGAATTGCTGCTGAAGTAAAGGAGAAATGAGGCAGAGGGAAGGGGCTGTTCCTGCTAGTACCTGAGAAACCTCTGGCCTGTTAGGGAGAAGTATTGCTGCAGGCTAAGGGACTGACTTAAAGAAGGGGAACCAAGAAAATCTGGCACAACTGAAAAAAATTTCTACCATCTCTGGTGTATGAGGTTGTCCCTTGTACAAGGTTTAACACTGATTTTCTGAGGGTTAAATCTCAAAAGATGTTTCTTAATTCTTACTCCAGCTGCCTCTAACAATAGTGGAAGTTTGTGAAAGCAAGAGAAAAATGGAGTGAAGTTCCCAGGACTCAGCACTTAGTGAAATGAGATTTCTGTTTCCTGTAGCGCTCATTCTCATGTCAGCACGTTTACCTGGTGCCTTTCATTTAAACCACTCAGTGGTCTCCTCAGTGCCTGGAGCAATCACTACATTCGGTGGATGTTTCTATAACACCTTTAGCCCCAAACAACTGCTTGAGCTTCCTGCTCTTCTGAACAGTTTGTTTGATTTTTATCTACTCCTGAGCATCCTTTCTGGTGCATCACGCCACAGCCAGTGTGTAAGCTCCTGGTTGTTACTGTTTGCTCGTGGATTGTTTATTTGCCCGTGTATTGTTTATTGGAAGCTTGCTGAAGGGAAACCGCAGTAGGCTTGCTGTTACATTGGGAACCTCGGGTGATGTCCTGAGCACTACACAGCAAACAGACTTCTAAAAGAAATTCAGCAACGGACTTAATTTTGGTGCATTGCAAATAAATACATTTCTGAGAGTGCTCCAGATTTGAAGCAGTGCTTCTGAAAACACAATTTACAGTGCATGAAAACTTATGTTTCTAGGGAGAACCCGAGGACTTTTAGACTCTTTCACCCTGTATTGCGTATGGGTTCAAGAGGCTCTTAAGAACTGCTTACAAATTGGGGATCTTCTGAGGAGCATGAATCTGTCATAGCCAGCTTCACACCACGCACCTTGCTGCCAGTGGCAGAGGGGAAGGCCGAACATGAGCACAAATTCATGCTTGCATTTACGTTTGCTCTGGTTGCTGGATCAGCCCTTTGGGTGATACTACTGGCTGTTTAGGTTTAGAAGAACCAGAAGTTAGTTGGAGTCACGGTAGGAGCCGCTGGCCCTTGTTTTGTCTCAAGAAGTGGCCTGTAAATTTACTGCTTTTTTCGACCTTGAATGCAGAGCAATGAATTGTTTGTCTGGACTTCAGAATATGGCCTCCTCGGTGTTGTCAGAGCATCTTATGGCAGCCCTACAACAAGGCTTTCATTAGCACAAGTGCCTTTTCGCCTGTGTTTCACATCCTGCAAATCCCTTCTACTTCAACATATTTCTACCGCTGCATTCCCGGTGCCAAGTTATGTGCCTGCCAGGAGATGTGGTCTATATGTGCTTTTGTTTCCAGTTAAGTCTTTTTCTTTCCTGGTAAGCATTTGAGAAACGCTGCGGCCTGTAGAGGTAGAAGAGATTTTTCCATTTTCTCCATTGTGTGAATAAGTTAGTTGTTAATAAAGCCAATTCCTTTATCAGATGCTGTTTGCAAAAATATTTGTTATGCATGCTGGAACTAATTTTTCACCAGTTATTTACTTCACGCGGGGATTACAATGGGCTGTGCTTCATCTGATAACTTTTGCAGCTTATTAGATGTGAATTTACTAGCTGTGAACAGTTGAATAATATGCAACTCACAGAAGAAACAAGCTGCCCCATCCGTAGTATAACGATCTTTCAAAATTAGCTCTGGCCAAAGTTCGTATTTCACAATCCACTAAATAGCTTTCTTATGGGTCGTAAGATGAACATATACTGAGTGAGGCAACTGAGTTTATAATATCATCAGTATAAGGTGAACACTTTCTAACAGATGATGACATTATCAAAGTGCTATTTGAAATTAGCTCCATATGCTGTAGCAATGCTGTAAGATTTTACCCAGAATTTCTTTTTCAAATGTTTTTCATTCAAGTTCACTGAGGGTAAATTGGAAACACTTGGGTATATCCCACTTATGGATCTGTTAAGGCCCACTTAATTTTAACATGTGGCTGTGTGGAGAGAGAGGAAGGAGAGGAGAGTTGTAGGATGGGGTGAGCAGGAATAACTCTATCTACTGGTGCCTTTGAAAAATCTGCACAACGTCTATTTGCTAACGATTGCACTGATGCTGCTGTGCAACCCACACTCTCCAGTCCGTGACTTTTTATGAAAGATGAGATTTTCCTACCAAGACGGCGAGAGTCAGCCTTCCGACTGCCTGGTTGCAGCAGAGGGTTAAGCGAAGGAGCTCAGTCTCTGCTCTGCCGTGGTGATGGGAGCCAGTTGGCAGAGGCCACGGAAGAAGAGCCAATCTAGAAATGCACTGGTTCTGTACTTTTGCTGGCAAGGCTCCTGACTGGTTTTAAACCTGCCTTGCCAAAGCCGAGTTCTGCTCCGGATGGTTTGAGAGTGGGGTGGGGAGTCGCTCACTTTGCTTTATCAGGCTCTGCAAGACAAACATCGTGATTTTTTTTTTTTTTTTGGTGATTGTTGGATAATAAATGCATCAGAAATTCTAATTGGCTTTAAGTTATTTCCTCTCTTTAAAAGAAACTGTATGAGGGAACTGTATGTTGCAATGAGGGATTCATGTTTCTTAATTCACCAACTTGAGGAGCTGGATAAGGGATCAAACTGCTTCAGCGGTCACTGGCTGCAAGAGATGAGGGTGTTTCTAGGAGCTTTGTTACACTTTACTTTTAGGCTAATAGTATTCCTTGTGTGAACATACTGCATCTGCTACTAGGAATGTATAAAATAATGGGGCTTAGAAGCAGTACTCAATAGTCTTTTTGGCTATTTGTATAAGGTATCATAAAATACTTTAATTTGGGTTGTGACAATGAATCCAGACTAATGGGTCATTGGGAATAATGTCTGAAGAGAAAAAATGCTATTTTCTTAGTGCTAGTTATGCATTTACATTTATCTATAATATTTAATTATGGGCAGAAACACTAACTATTGTTTGCGTTAAGTGTCTTGGTATCCTTCTGGTCCCGTTAAATATACTCAGCTGTAGTGGTGCTGATCGTATTTTTGTAGGTTAACCAAGTTCACAAAAATTGTGGGTTTTATCACACTCTTTCTAGCGGGTTTTCTGCGCTAGATGGGATATCTTTCTCCTAAGGGGAAAATGTAGAAGAGAGCGAGCTGTTGTGGGGAAGCACCAGGAAACGGCATGCAACAGCTATCACTTTTCTCACAACACCTCAACTGACAGAAACAAGAACGTCAGGGGAGTTGAGTGCATAGCTTCTCCATGTCTAGAAGGATATGGTTTTCATTTTGAAAATGCTATTCATCTAAAATCTCAAATTCTTATATACCCACAGCATGAGTGTTTCTGAGTTTTGCATCAGAGCCTGGAGTTAAGAAACACACGTGCGCACCTTTACATCTGGTGCTTTTATGAATCGTTTTGAGGAACTGTTACTAAGCAGCAGCAGCTATATCGGGGCTCCATCTTATAAAGAGGAAGGGCTGTGTTACTCATTTTGTTTCCAAAAAATTCATTTGTTTTGCATTCCCAGAAGGTACTTTTATTCTCCCAGAAAGGTCAAGCAGAAACATTGATGTAAGTCCTGTTTATGGCAATTTTGTTAGATTTCCAGCAATTGCAATGGAACATATTTATAACAAGTATGTTTCTCTCTAGGGTGATACCATTAGTCAAAATATGCTTTCTCATATTTCCACTACATAAACACAAATATCTTTTAAGATTCAGACTTACTGGTCTTGAGGATTCCCACAGCCACATCTCATTAGTGGTTCAGAAGGCTGTGCTAGCCATGGTTTCAATTTGGGATGAAAAGGTTTTGTTAGGAGAAAGAACTTCAACCAAACTAGAAGGTTGAAAAACAGGATAATATTCCATGTGTGGGCTGTTGTCCTGAACAAAACAGCAACCATGAGAAGTCCGATACTTTAAACATACAACTTGTGATTCAACGTGCCTAAGGATCCAGGCAGGTCTGTGTTTGGTGCCCAGGTCTCAGCTGTGATACTGTGCCGTTTCCACAGTAGCTAGCATCTCACAAACTTGATTATGCTCAATGCGCTAATGTCTGTCATCCCTGACGCAATGTAGCCGCTGACTCTGTACACGGTTCCCTACAGGTGTTCCAAAATGTGCTGATATCCTAGCAGAAACTGTAAAGAAGCGAAGCGTCCACTGATACAAACGTCAGGAACAGACTCGACAAAGAAAACTGCATTACTGGGAAAAGAGCAGACCAGGAGTTGTAAGTAACATAGCCGTGGTGATTAACGAGTTCTGTATCCCCACTTTCCTTTCATTTCTTCATTCACAAGACTGCCATTGAAATCACGTGACTGTTAATCTAGAGGGACTCCAGATAAAGAGGCAAATGCCAAACGAGTTGAAATGACATTTTAGATCTCAACATAATAATGAACTGGCTACGAAGTAATTATTGAAAGAAAAGCAATAGGCTCCTAGTCTCATGCAAAGTCTTAGGAGGATATGTCTGCAGTGTGTTTCAGCTGTCGTCTTCCACATGCCTCTCAGTATGAATGGTACAGACACAAAAACTGGTTTTATAAGAATTTTAGAGAAAGGATACCTTGAATGCTACATTTAAATGAGAGTCTCACTGATATACGGAGCAAAAGTGAATAAAATTTGGAAGTACAAAAATTAGTTTTCTTCCTCCTGCTACAGTTGACATGCAGCTGTTTGAAATGCAGACCCCCTGCTTCTTGGGGTCTATCAGCAAATTCATTAACTGGTTTTTGGCAGGAATATCACTAGCTGATCTACATGTCCTAGGACCTAAGTGAGTTGAAACAGAATTTCAGGATGAAGTTCCAAGGAATAGCATTAAGGGCGTTGTTATGTATCACTATGCTAAAAACACTAACTACAATTTAGCAGGAAAAAAACCTGGCAAAACACTACCTACTTCAGTCTGCCAATATTTATGAGTACTCTTGGGGCTCATCGGCATTACAAGAGAAGAGTGAATCTAGTGGTTATATTATGTTCCGAAATTTTTGGGCCAAAACTTGTTTTTCACACAGCATTTCAAGAAAAGTATTTTGTTTTTCCCACAGATTATAATGGACAATTGACAATAAATTGCATTTTTCTCAGGGTCACCAGCTATAATTCACAACACCCATTACATCCTTAGCAGTCGGAATATAGACTAGCTCAAGCTTGTATAAGGCAAGAGAAAACGGATGTGGACTGTCAAAGGTGGGTTTAACCAGCAGCAGTCACTACACTATATATATATTTTTTTTTTTTGGTACATTGAAGACAAAAAGCGATGATTGCAGGTATTTTAAGGTGTCCTAGTTTTACACGAAATGGATTTATTTGGAGATTCCTAACACTGTGAACCGAACATTCATCACTGATGGACTCAGTTGTATCCCAGTGAATAGAATTTGCTGTTTCTCAGGGCTGAAGCTAACATAGATTACATGCCAGATGAGAAGAGAGAAATAGTCTCTGCTAGGTATAGAGAACAATTTGAATTACATGATACCCACCAATTCTTCTTTACTACCTGATTAATGGAATATCAACAGCAAAAAAATTTGATTGAGAAACAGAGGTGAAGAATTAAATCATGATTTTGGAAATGAATTTCAGTGCAACCAGACTTTCACCAACATTTTGGCAGTTGAAAATAAGTTTAGGAATAAAGCCACATGGATAACGTGGTCTTTTCTTCCCATTGGTTTAATTACGTCTCATCAGTTATAGACTTCTCTGTACCCCGAGCTTCTCTACACCAGTCTCTATCAGATAATGAAAGCAAAGGAAATGTACGCTGGAATTGAAGGCAAAATAATAATGAAGAAAATGGACATTCATTCTAAACCATAGAACCTAATGGATAAAATTGCTCATTTTACTATGTAGAGAGCAATGCAGCAAACTGAAAGAATCTGTTAAGGACAGTTGAGAAGACACATCTCTAGATGATTACCACTAGCAAATGATTCCCTGCACGTACCACAATTATGCTGGAGCCCATCTGTCACTGCTGAGGTGGTTGAACATTGTGAAAAGAAAAACAGTAGGGAAGAGCCCATGATTGACTTTTGAAAAGAGATTAAAGGATTAAATAATTATAACTTGGATAAGTGACAATTAAGGATGAGAAAACCTTCTAAAAGTAATTGAAGTTGAGCTCTGGAGAGGGAGTAGAACTATTCAGTATTTTCTATGGGGCTGCAGGTAGGAAACCGAGAAAAAGAACCTGGGGGTAAAAACTGAAATTTGGTCCCATCGTTCTAGTTAAGGAGGTACAAGCTTCATCACCGAGTCTTTTATATTTCAATGTTACATATTTTTTATGCTGTAGAGGATGATCTGTTACTGTCAGAAGTACAGACTAAACCTAAGACCTCTTAGATCATCTGCTTAGTGGATGTTTATTGTCTTTTGTGCGCACAATGCTTGCTGTGTATACGCAGCTCAGATAGGCTAACAGAGGAAAAAGATCATGGAAGTAAACATTCATCAGCTGTAACATGCTGCTTTTTAGGAATATACATGATAGCTATTTTAGCAGATTCTTGTGGGTTTTTCTATATGCTTTCTGACTCAAGGGTTAATATATTACTTATATATGAAAGCACCAAAAAATTGTTCATAGGACCAACTAAACTTTTGTATATCTTGGATTTGTAGCTTTAGAAAGGCAAATATTTTAATAGAGCTTTTTTTCCAAAAAATAAACAATTCCAGTATCCTAGCAACAGTTACATAGCTGATTACAAGTATCAGGCTTCCCGGGGTATTATGGAATTCATTCTAGCAATCAAATTTAATTAATTCTCTCTTCAAACTAATTACCAGACTGACACAGGTTCTGAAGTTTGGAAGAAACATCAGTTGTAAATGAGACTGGAGCATCCTCCAGGATATGGGTATGCATCAGTGGAGAACAGAGAAAGAAAATACGTCGAGTCAGTAATGATGGCACTGATTTTAAAAAAATGCCTAAAAGTGAAGCTCATTTTTCTTACAAAGCCTCTCTTGGCAGTTTGTGGAGGAGGTAGCAGTATGTTTGAGAGACTTCTACAGCACTGGTGTTTATCATGTATTTGAATGCAGTGGAAGATATGAGGCAGTTAGCTGAAGAAGTATGGACACTACTGCTCAGGAGGACTCTGTCTTGGGAAGTGCAAAACCTGATAAATCTTTGCAGCTCAGAAGGTTCAGTTTGTGTTTTGCTTTCAGAGGTTGAATACCAGTGTGCTGCTGGGGTCACACCAGATCTGTTCTGTGGGATATGTAGGGGTTTTATCAGTATGAAACCATTTACAAGAAAAAAAGATGAAAACCCCTCCAGTAAGATAGACAAAATTACATAAATAGAAAAAGACAGTTGCTTTTTCCATACGAGTGGTTCTGTAGGCAAGAGAACATTGACTTGAACATTGAAAATGCCTCCCTCTTGGTTCGTTAAAGACCGCTCCTTGCAGTGAGTCGTCCAAATCAGCGTGGATTCTGTGCCAGTAATCATTAATGGGTGCTCATCAGAAAGGCCATCGTGTTGGGTTTCTGGTATCCTGTGCAAGTGACAGGCTCCTCTTCAAGCACTGGCTGGTAAATATAGTGCTCTTGGTGATCTGCCACTGGACTAAGCTTTCGTCAAGAGAGTACGGGTACTCCTGGCTGAAATGAATTTATGTTCTGTTATTTTGCAAAGGAAAATACTGCAAGGACCATGAACAGTGTTTTCAAGTCTATACCTTCAGTAGGAACTAAAAGCACAGTCATGCTGTTTTCCTGATTTCCTTGAGATTCGTCCTCTTTAAGTGCCTCAGGGATGAAACCAGTAATTTGAAATTTGCATCCATATTATCTGTTGCCTTCCCCATCCATATGCACTGTCTCCAAGAGCCCAGGGCAAAGATGCCGTTATACTCAGTCACTAACAAACCAGGTGCAGTCAAGAGATCTAACAGAATGTTAATAAAAGGTCTGATGAAGAACAAAAAATAAACAAACCTGCTATTGTGCCTGGAAGAATTGCTGCTACCAGGAAATTACAAAATTACACATAGCATATGCTGCCTGCCTACACTCAGCACTGCTGTTCAGCTCTGAAATCACGTCCACAGGTACAAAGAAAATCAAGTAAACTGATTTGCAAAAAATCAATTTGCAAAATCTGGTGAAATTACAAAAATGTCATTCTCTTCTGTGCATCTCTGAGACTCCATACTTATTTTTATGGTTTAAAACTAAACTCTGAAGAATCACATAATTGTGTACATCTCATTCTTGAAAGATGGCATGGACTTACATTTAAAAAAACCTGAGTTTTGCTGAAGCTTCACCACAGTCAGAGAGCTCAAAGCTCCGAAATACGTTGTTTTAAAAGATAAGGAAATAACGAATTGGCTAGAAGTATGTTTATCTGGTTTCAAAGTTCAGTAGCGTGAGGGAAGAAAGATACTGGAGAGTGATTGAAAAAGACATAGGTTTGTGGGTTTTTTTTTTAAAGTAATCACAAAATACAGCTATTTTAGAAACCAGAAACTGTGTACCCTGCTACAGTACTCACATAAGCGTAAGAACTAGATCCGCGTAAGAACCAGGGGTCAAAAAGACCATACTTCTGTCAGAGATCTGTTGTCAGACGTCGTTGCCGCTTTGGTCTGCCTGTCAGATGGAGTTGGGCTCGGATGCGTAGGGCTGCTAGCCAGCATCACGCGGGCCAGTCCATCAGGAGAGGCCGTGGGATGCTCTTTTGAAACCTTCTGAGCACATTCACTGTTTGCAGCAGGGCTCTGGGTTGGTGAAGCCTTTTGGCCTGGGAAATGCTTCTGGTTTGTTTCAGAGAACCGCGCTGACACTTAGCTGATTTAAACCACTGAAAAGCAGCATTTTTCTCTTATTTGTGTTCCCCTCATCAAATTTTCTGTGCCGCGACTATCATGCGCAGGCACAGTTTGAAGACAGAGCTTTGTGTAGCGCCAGAGCAGCAGCAGCCCAGGCTGCACGTGGGATTGCTTTAACCACTGGGGCAACAGGTTCTTACCCAGGGCTTGTCCCCAGCATCCCGTCTCCTCTCTTGAGGGTGCCGCGTGGGGCAAGGGCTCCATTTGCTGGAAAGATACAGAGATTTAAGACATCACAGAAGCGTCTCCCTGGCTGTAGCCTCCTTCCCTCCCTCTCTGTTCTTCTCTAAGGGCGCTATATGAGGAAGGCCCCCCCTCCGTTTTGCAGCGGCAAGAGGAAAAGACCCATCCGTTAGGTTAGCAGCCTTAGCTGCTGCCAACTAATGTGGTTAGTCCAGTGTCAAATAGCAAATATCTGTGACAAAAGTTCAGGATTCACTTGATAACTCAGGAGAGGGAGAGGGATGGGGAAGGCAGGTTTGCTGTAGGTATATAGCATGAAATTTGTTTTAATGTTTTGCCTTTAAAAGATATGGAAAGATATACACCAACTGTCTAAGTAAAAGGATGTTATTTAAGGTGCAAAATGAAGAACTCTGAAAATGCCACATTTATGTATTTCACGTGCCTCTTTACCTAAATCTGTACTATAAGCGCATTTGATCGTATTTCCGATCTCTCCGGAGTACGTGAAGACAATAGTTGTGGGGAAATATTTCGAACAATATTTGGGCGAGGCTAATAAATGTGACAAAACAAGATTATTATGACCTTTCATCCCCAGTGATTTATCTTTCTGCAGTTACCAGCGCTGAGGCTCAGCTAGGTCAGTCTCCTGTCCCTATGGAGAACGAGCAGCTCCTGAGCTGGATGGACTGGCGTGCGGAGGAGTATTGTGTGGACTCCAGCACCCTCTAACGGTGCAAGCACTTGCTCGCCCTATGTTCCTATACACTTGCAAACAAATGACTTGCATTTGTAATAACGAGACAAATTTTTGCTGCAAACGGCCACTTTTTCCCTTGGTGGCAATTAAAAGTTTTGTAATATTTTAAACAGCTTTACTTGCAATCTGTGCTGACAGACCTTGCTACATACTCCATATACCCTGCCCACATTTCCACATTCAGTGATGATAAAATTTTAAAGTGGGGGATGAGAAATCTGAGCGAGCAGGAAGCAGGTGCTGACTAAGAGCAAGGGCACCGTGCACGACGCTCACAGTCAAAGGCAAGGCAGGTACTGCTGCGTGGGACAAAGGGAGCTGGGAAACCTAGGGGGGGAAAGTCAATCCGCTTTGGTTTCATATTAGTAGTAGGATAATTGTCTAAATCTAACTTTTGTCCCACAGCTGCAGAGAGAGAGCTCTTAAACCTGGTATATACAAATACAGCTCCACTCCCTTCATTAGAGCTCTGCTGATTTACATCAAGTGAGTATGTTCTAGCCGTTTCCTTAATTTATTTTAACCACTGCAAGATAGTATCATGACGTTGTATACAGATTATGTGGATGAATGTACGATAGGACCATTGTATGTGTGCACAAACTCATGTAAAATGCAGGAGTCCCAGTACAGAGCCGCAAAGTCCTGCTGAAAGTAGCAAAAAATAGGTTTTCCTGGGGTTTCTGGGAAGGCATTAATGTGTAAATGTGGCAGCTTATCACATGTAGTGGAGAGTCCTTGCCGAATATAACAAAAATACAGATTGCTCATAGGCTAGTACCAGTCAGTCCTCACTACACCTTCACCATCTCCCAGTACTTAGCTGGAAAAATGGGGAAGAGAAGGGAAAGCTTTTATAAAATATGACTCTCTTGGAGAAGTCACCAGTAAAAATAATCGGCAGCTACGGACCTCTGCATGGCCAATCCCAGGATCAGCTCTCATTTTTACCTCCGCAGCCATTTTTCTGAAAAAGCTTGGTCTAACTCCTCTGCGTGAGCTGGGGTGCAGCATTTTCGATACAAAGCCCAAATCTGATATGATTAGATTTAGCATGTGTTGTAAGATTGGTCTCATCCACAAGTACGGTATGTGATCATCCAAGATACGATTGAGGTAGGGAGGGTTGCTGTGTTTTCCTCCAATAAAGGACAAAACGGGCCAGGCCTTGGGCCCACAAGCCTTTTTCAGATCAGCAGGGAGGTCAGAAGCCAGGGCTCTGAGCTGCCGGACGGTGTCATCTTTGGTTCCCTTTTTAGGTCATGGATTATCACATCTTCTTGGATATCTCTGTCACGGATAAGCAAAACCATGTATAACCTACCCAGATACAAATATGTCTGACAATAAAAAAGTTACACCTTTCTTTTACACACACGAGGTCAAAAGTAGTTTGAAAAGTTCACGCGGTTTGGCTCATCGCTGTTTGCGACGGCTTTGCAGCTACCTTTCCACGTACCTTCAGGGCTTGCATATATGACAAGCTTAAGCAACATTTTGAAATGAACGGCGGGGAAAGGAACTTTCACAACTTTGATCTTCTGGATTAGAATATAATTTTGAAATGCATACTGTAGTCTGTGCACAGTTCCACGTTCAGTACTGGAAATATAAACTGCATTTTCCAGTTGTGGTTTGTTACAGGGCAATTAAGCATTTTCTACCATGTTGTAATTTTTTAAAAGCTTTTTCTCATATAAAAGACAGCATTTTGGTGAAATTGGTACATGTAGTCCTTTGTGTTTTTCTGCAATAGGTAAATTGTTGTAAAAACTGGCATGTGTTTCCTGAGTTTATATTGTTTCCTGATGTATTTTAGCTATTTTTTGGACCAATGACAAAGCCAGTGCCATCTTAGCTGGTGTCAGTCTTACTCAAGTCTTCAGACTTCAGCTCTTCGTAATGATGTGTTTCCTGATGCCCAGAGTCTCCGTGGCACTGGTGAGTCACCACCACCTTCCCAAAAAGTTCCGTTTTTTCAAGAAAAAGCCGATGATGATGATAAGCCTCATTTAAATTGTCCTAAAACTGCTAGTACTTGATTTTCTTATCTGCCTGCCTTGGTGCTGCAGTCTTTGACAGTAGTGTTAAACAGTCACTACACCTGTGGATGAAATCACAGCTTTCTGAACTCTGCAGAAGTTTGCTGCTTTGTTCAAAGAGTTGTGTGCGATGTGTATTAGCAGGAAACTGCTCACGAGCAGAATAAAACTTAAAAGATATAGATATTACTTAGGATAATCCCACATCTTTTAGTAGGCGTGGTGGTGTTGGGTTGACGGTTGGACTAGATGATCTTAGAGATCTTCTCTGACCTTAATGATTCTCTGATCTTCCTAAACCAGTCTCTTAAGTCGGGGCACTTGCAACTGTTGCAGTTGTTGTGGAGCCCAGCGGGGCTGCACATCCAGAGGGCACTTTCTTTACTTTGTAAAATTGGCTGAAGCTCAACTTTTGTTTTGAAGATTCAACATTTATTTTGAATAGTATCTGTAGCGTTGATTTCTGGAAGGGGCACAAGGTACCTTACCCCAGTTACATCTAACTCCAGCTGGCAATTTCAAATGGGGAGCTACCATTTGAACCACAAGTGCAAAAAATACATGACAAGAATCAGAAGATTTCAAGGTCGCATGATTATTTTTGTTCTAAAGAGCTGTATTTGGGCATCTCTTCCCTCAGATGAGCTCATGTTTATATGACTAAGTGTCCCCTGGAAGCCCATGAAACAAAAGAAATTTGAAGATAATCCATGTGGATCTTAGAACACAGGAAAACTGGCTGTTGAACAAAACAAATAGTCTTAACTTTATTTACAGAGGCATTATCTGAAAATGTCTGCTCACTTTTACAGTGTTCTATTGCTATCTGTCGGAGAGGTTGCCTTCCTGCTTTACGGACACGCCAGAAAGGTGCATCAGGGATGTGCTGTGCCTCCCATCTATATGATTAGCAGTTTTGAGATTTCAGAAGAGGAGATTTGGTGAGTTGCTTCAGGTAGTAATTTAGCTCAGAAGAACGATTTTTAAATCTTACTGTTTGTAAAACGTATCGCTGGCAAAAATGTTGGCTTCTAAGCTCTACGCAGTGTGGGGAAGGAGGAGAAAGCGAGCAGGCATTCACTTCTTCCTCTTCCAAATTCTCAAAACATCAAGTGTACATGTCCTGAATCCCCTCCCTGAATGCCACAGAAGGGAGCACTTCTCTTTCCATCAACTATATATATATATTAAAAAAAACATAGACTGCAGATTTCACAATCTAAGTCAGATGCCTGACATTTCGTGTTTAGGGTTACATGCAGCTCAGGCCAACATATGTTATGGTATCTGCAAAGCAGTTTTGCTACAGTAGGAACTGTCCAAAAGCTTGGTTAGGCTGGACCACACACAGAAAATTCAAACAAGTGCCAAAAAAATCAGGTTTTGTATTAAAGAGAGAGTCTAGTAGACTGAAGGAGAGGAGAACAGTGATCATATAGACTGCGAGCAGGGTAGAGAAAAGGTTAAGACAGCTGTCACCTCATTACTGAACAATTTTTTTGAGAAAATCAAAGGTTGTAGGTCATTTGCATCTTAAAATATCGAAAGGACTAAATACAGAATTACAAGTGTGGTCTAAGGGTTTGTAGGTGATGTCTAAGTTCAGGGATTTGGGCAGGAGAATGGCAAATGTGGTACCTATACTCAAAAAGAGAGAAAAGTTGCTAGAGGCAGTACAGCCTGCAAGTTTGATACCAACAACAAGGAAAGTTTTAGAGCAGATTCCAAGGAAAAAAACCTGACGAACAAAGAGGTGATTAGAAAGCGTGGTAAATTACAGCAGGGTTTTATCAGAGGTACGTTTGGTTAGATAAATCGCTCTCTGGATGAGAAAACTAATTTCCTTAACGGAGGCAATGCAGTGGATTTAATTAACTGCAGCCTTGACTCAAAACACATTACTGAATGTGGAAATGAAGGGGATTCCTTCAGGAATCCAAAGGGGCTTGTGGAGGAGCAGACCGGGGGAGCGGGGTGGTCTTTTTTTTTTCTTTTTTTTTTTTTTCTT
>VZTL01068168.1:39256-53739 GCA_013400535.1 Scopus umbretta | reverse complement strand
GGGCGCGGGGGAGGCGGTGCCCCGCGGGGGGCTGCGGGCGGCGGGCGCCTCCTGTCCCGGGAGCTGCCGGGGGCGAGCCGGGGCCGGCTGTGCCGCTGCGGAGCGGCCCGGGATAAGCCGNTTTTTTTTGTGTCCTAGGACCTGTGATGGTCCACAGATGTGACTTCTGCTAAAGGACACGACATGGTGGATTTTCCCAAACACTGTGCACCCTGGCATCAGCCCAATGTGTTGGTTGCGGCACGTTTTGTAGCTCTGATCCTCCCATTTCTCCGTTCTTAAAACTAAGACAACAGCCTCAGAGAAGAAAGATGCTCGGCAGCATCACCCCTCAGCAGCACAAGTGCGACCAGGAAGAAGGAGGAAGCCCTTGCTCTTCTCTAACGGGGCTATAAACATGGTTTTACGTCCGAGATCGGAAGAGAGAGAAATTGTGAGGCAAATCTTGTCAATACTGCACTTCAGGCTGTCAGCTGAGGTGTCCTTCGTCTCCATGGTATCGGTGTGCTTCAAACTAATAACGAATTTGCCAACACAACGCTCCTGCTAATACCCTCAATTCCCAGATGGGGAAGCCGTGTCACTGAGATGCAAAGTGGCTTATCCAAGGTCACCTAGTGAGCAAATGGCACGGAGGGGAGAAGAGCTTGGCTTTATCGGCTCCCGGCGTTTCCCAGTGCAGCTTGTAGCCTCGCAGAAGGCTTTGCTGATGGAAGGGGCTGCCCTGGGGAAAAACCTGGCGCTGCCAGCCGTGCCCTCCCGTTGCTTTTCTAAGGAAGACTTCGCCGGTTTTGCGAAGGGAGAGGGGCGAACGCTGCTTTCCTGGGGCCGGTGGACCCTTTCGCAAAGAGCCGGGCCCGCGTTTACCCCAACCCCGGCCGGCGGCTCCCGCCACCGCTGCCGGCCGGCTGCGGCCGTAGCGTCTCAGCCCCGTTACGNAAAAAAAAGAAAAAAAAAAAGCGGCATGTTTGTCGTTGTTATTTTTCATGGTCCCCGCCGCGGCGGGCAGCGGGGCGGTGATGCTTCAGCGGCGGGGTGCAGCTTCGCCCATGCGGGAGCGACAAAAGCGGGCGAAGCGGAGCTGTTCTGGCCGCGGAAGCAGTGATCCCCAGCCTTTCAGTCGAATCCTTTCAGGGCTTTCATTTCCCCTTTTTTTTTTTAAAAAAAAATGCAACTTTTTAGTGTGGAAGAATGGTTAGTTGCGCAGTCCTCGGAGGAAAACTATTTGAAAGCAGATCTGAAATGTTTGGTAGATTGCCCTGGTTTTAAACTGCTTTTTTAGCGAATTCTGCTCTTAGATGGGAGATGTACAGATTCTTTTCCTTTGCAAGTTCATAATTGTGGGGCTTTTTCCTCCTCGGAGAAGTGGTGCATAATAAAAGTGGTTGGTCTCTACAGAATCAACAGTCTTGAATTACTGAGCCCTTGCCAGTCTGTATCTTCAGCTAGTTTGCTTTGCTTTTCTTTTCTGCTCTTGCAGAGCTCCTGCGTTGCATCCTTTGTACTTTGGGCTCCCATAAATAAAAAGGGTATTATAAAACTTATTTAAAGAAGCGGGAGGACCTATTGAACACACACACATGCCCCCCTGTAATCAGCCAGGGAGCTGAATATAAAAATAAAGAGAGGAATAGATTTGCATTTGGATGTGCCGTATATTGTCTTTGCAAAGAGAGGGTGCTTGGGACCTTCAAGGCACAAAAGAAAGCTGCTAGGCTTGCGGTTTAGCTATGAACCTATGATTAGGTTTCTAGTTGCATCCCCTCTCATTTTCTATTACCTTCAAATGGGAAATTAGCTCCTTTCACAATAAGGAAGTTTTCACTTTTTAAAATATCTCATCAACTGACAAGTAAAGGCATTGTAAGGAGCGCGTGATCTTGGCAAAAATTCATTTTGTGGGTCGACTTTTCTGCTAGAGGCAACATCAAGGGGCACATGCAAAAAACCTGGGAGAGCCAGGGAAATAGCCTTGGGTCAGGGGAGGTTACCTCAGTAAGGCTAAAATGTCCTAAAGAAAAAATATCTGTACCTGCTGGGACGTGGGGTCTAGCTGTGAGCTCTGTTCCAGAAGACGGAGAGTTGTATCAGCCGTTCTGCCTATTGCTAGAACAGTCTCTCCTGAGCAGCCTTCATTTGCACAGCCTTACACACGTGAATTTAAAAAAAGGGATGACATCAGTTGTACCGCAGTTCTGTGATTAAAGAGTTTCTAGCGGTGCTTTTAAACGAAGTCGTTAAGAAAGAGGAAAAGTTTGATGGAAAAAACTGACAACCTGATTTATGTAGACCTCCCAACTCTGACATTGTTCTGGTGGCCTAGCAAATCCCCGTCCTGTCCTGCCAGGTGGAGACCATCTGTAGGGATCGCTTTGCTGGGGATAGTCCATTTGTAAACATTTGTCAAGTTGCGCAAAGCAAAAACTTGCAGGACACTTGAACGCTGTTTGCTGATATGCTGGAAGATGCTGAAAATGTGTCTTTTCTCCAAATTCATCTGTGTTCAGTTTTTACAGCCTAATGATAGTCAAAAGAAGCTGTTAACCTGTGGCTGCAGAAGAGATTTTAGATGTCTGCAATTTGGAAGTTTATAAATGTATTTTGTCAAGTTGGACACAATTCAGCAATTTTTCAAATTGATGTGCTCAGATGCATTGTTTGTCTTTCATTATCCAAATGGCATTACGGAGGTAAGCAGGTTTAGAACTGTTCTTGGAACAGTCCTTTTGAAAATTATAAAGTTTTTCCAGAAGACTGCGTCGCTGGATGAAATGCTATTTATAAATGCTACGACTGTTTAGAATTACTCAAATATAATCTATCAGAATTAAGTCTTTCCTCTTCTTTGTCCAGAATCCACCTCT
The DNA here is from genome assembly GCA_013400535.1 of Scopus umbretta. NCBI lineage: Eukaryota > Metazoa > Chordata > Aves > Pelecaniformes > Scopidae > Scopus > Scopus umbretta. Next base: position 50,875 of record VZTL01068168.1, on the reverse strand, counting down.
TTCTTCATCCTGGCAGACTAAGCAATGCATTTTCACTCTCGTTTTAACAGAGGAATTGCTCTCCCCTGTCCCATGGGCTGAAGTAGTTTATTTAGTAAAAAAACCCCAAAAAACCAGAGCACTCCCAAACTAAAATTTGCCTACCTGTTGTGTTAAATCGATTAACTGTAGAAGCCTACAGATATTGTTCCCCTTTTGTCATTTTGTTCACCATTGATAGCTGAAGGTGGAAAATGTCTTTCTATTCTGATCAAATCTAGAGGAAACGTGGAGGGACTTTCATCATTTGGCTCCTGGAAAAGCCGAACAATCAACAGTTCCGGTTTTATATAGAAGTGGAAATATTCTTCTCAAATAGTGGAATACAATTTTAAATTCTATCGAACACAGTTTAACTCATTTTTATACCTAATTTGTTTGAATGTTTTCTGTGCTTGTTGCATCTTTAAATCCTTGCACAGCCTCACCCTTTCTCTCCACATTTCCATGCAATGGTACAAGAACACACACTATCGGTGCCGGCGAAATTTGTATCGGGAGCTTGGGAAACTTGTTTTTGCCAAGTATCTGGTGGTTAACACACAACGGATGAGGGCTTTGTCAAATTAACAGCGAGATTTCTAACCAGAGTGGCATCGAAATGAGTAATAGACTAGGGCTAATGAAAGGCAGCTTCTATATTTGAACTGGTTGAGGAGGCATTTGCATGGAAAAGAGCTGAGATGTGTCAGATACGCTTAACAACGGTCCTGAGGTGGTGGTGGAAATCGCTCTTATCTAGATGACAGCTAGGTGATACGTGACACATTCCTCCAGTAGGATGGTTGCCTCCTGCGGCTGGCCTGACCTTGGAGCGCCGCGCGGGACCTCCTCGCCTTTGGGCTCCTTTGTGGTGCTGGCCACCGTCGCTCGGCGCTAGCCCATTGCCAACCCTTCCTGCATCTCCAGAGGGAGAATCTCCCACTGCATCTCCAGTGCAGTGTGCGAATTTATGCTTGGATGTTGATATTTTCTTGCCTCCCTCCCCTTACCACTGCCCGTTGTTCAAGACGATTTGCAGACAGGTGGTTAGGCAAGAGTGAATTCTTTATTATTGAAGCATGCCATTTTTCTGTCTCCTACAGGTGATAAACTAGGTGTGCAGCATTGCAGCTGATGGGCGGAACTTGTCCTGACCTGCACAGTGGGCTGGGAGGCCATGCGGATGTTGGTGGTGGATGGGTCGCATACCGATATCGGGCTTTGTGGCTGCTCTTACCTGCGGTGCTCCACAAAGGAGTTGCTCTCTTGAGTTAACTCACCTGTGAGCGAGGCAGCAAGCAGTGCAGGTCTGCACCGCAGTGTCGTGGATGGTGCTAATTTCTCTGTGCTAATTGCCTTCCTTGGCAGACACTTTGAATAGGGCTCAGAAAACGGTTAGTAGCCAGATGGGGGCATGAATCCTCCCCTGAAGACACAGGGAGGCCAGCAAGACTTGAGGACTTGGCAGGCTGGGAGAGGTTAAAATTCCTCTGACCCGGCGAAGCCCTTACATGGAGCTGCAAGGTGCAGGAAAGAGCAAGGACCAACGTCTAGGAGAGTCGGGCAGGCAGCAAGTGTCCTTGCAGCGCACAGCAGCTCGTCATGGTGGGTGAGTGTGGACAGCTGCTGCCGCGGGCGGGCAGGGCAGGCAGGGTGGGCAGGGCAGGCAGGAGGCACTTAGCTGGATGAAGCACGAGTAAAGGACTTTCCAGTTGGGATCCAGTTGTTGATCCTGGCCCAAATAGGGTCATTGGTATTTAACAAAGGGGCCAAATTCCCTTTTAAGAATCTGCCTGGGATCTGATTGCAGTGCTTCTCCCACAGCCTTCCTCACAACTGCGAGGAATACCAAGTATGAGTGGCATTTGTGTCTGGTAAACACAAGGGAGAATGGGGCTTGTTCTGGAAGAAGTGACTTCAATTTCTTATTTTCAAGAAATTATTTTGTATTCTTAAGAAAAATGCTTTTAATAATTAACCCTTTCTCGGCAAGCTGGAAATCCCACGTTTAGGCCTTCACTGGGTTGGTGCTCCCACCTGCCAGTCTTTTGCAAAACAGTGATGGTTGGAGGGTCCTGGTTACAGTAGGGCAGCAGGAATTTATAGCTTGTGGGTAAAAGATGATGTTTCTGTGTATCCTTTTTAAAATACTGATGCCTGTTTTCATAATACCCACGCTGCTTTTGTAAGAAACGAGTAGCAAAGACCATGTAGTGGGAAGAGAGATCTCTGCCTTTTCCAGGGGCTAAAATCTCAGGAGCATTTTTGTGTAGATTTGTTCTCTGGTCCCTCCTCCCCCTTTAGCGGCTAGTGATACACTACTGTAGGAGGAGTTCGCAGTACCGTGAGCAGGGAATTAGTTCTGTAAATTGTTTGGTTTGGTCCCAGTCTGACTTCAACAAAACTACAACATAACACTTCAGGTTGTTCTGGTTTGAGTGAAAAAGGTACCTGTTCAGACCAGTTTTGGTTTGGGTTTGGTTCAACTCGGTGATTACTGGTGTTAATCCTGCCTCAATTAACAGCCCTATTTTGCCTGTTTTCCTGTGTCTTCTAGTCCGGGAGTTGAGGTTTCTAGAGTCTGTCATTGATTTTGCTGCTGACTCCCTGTGTGACCTTTGAGCAAGTGGCTTCATCATAGTCTTGCTTTGTATGTAAGGGAGGTACGAAACACTGTTTGGCTTACATGGGTATGCGAGAGTTAATTAATTAACATGCAGGCATGAAGCATCTCTAGGAAGGTCATAGAAGTGCAAAAAATAGATTAATTTGCTGCTGCTTTTGTAGCTTTCTGCTTTTCCACTCTTCAAAAGGAAACCTGTGAAACTGCTCAGCCTTCACTGTGATTTAGTGCTGGAACAGGTTGATCGTATACTGAGGACTATCTTTAACCAGCCTCACACAGTACATACCCAAAAATGTGCTGCAGCCAACTGGCATGATTAATTCAGTGCTACCATTGGCATCTCGGCTGTTGAGACTGGAGAAACAACTGTACTTGAATCCAGGAAGGCATTGCCTATCAAGATGATGCTAAGTGGAGCTGTGTGTCATGCCCCATGGCCGGCGAGCTGTCAGACACACACAGCACATTGCCAAGTGTGTCATTAAAGCGAGAGCTTTCCGTTGCTCTTCACTCTCACGCTGGATAGTGCTGGATAGTGCTGGGCAGGTGCCCTCTCTTCTATTTTATTGTTTACGCTCTAGAGGGGAATTACTTTACTAAGAGGTAGGATATCTGGCAAACAGCACTTTCCCCCTTCTATTCCTCTAGACAATTGCCGCAGATCAGAAGGACCTGTGTGTCACCATCTGACCCTACTGTAGATGCTTAAAATCACACCCCTAAGTCTGCGTGTGTAGGCAAAACTCATAGAGAACCCTCACCGCAGGCAAAGGAAATTGCTGCTTCTCAGCACTTTATAATTTGACAACCTATGGAGGTGCTTAAGTATGTTTAAAGTGTTTAACTTTAGGCAGTCAGGTTTGAATGTGCAGGCATTAATGTTTACTTGACATGAAAAGGATGAGTCACCTTGAAGCTTATGCTGTGCTTCTCTTCCCATTCTAGTAAGGATCCTCCTTGTATATCCCATTCAATGACTTTTCCATTAGGAACGCAAATAAGTACCTTGGTCCTCGTTAGCTCCAGTGGATTTAGCATTCAACCTCATTAAGTTCTGGAGTTGCACTTTTGGACAGTCCAGTGTCCCGCTGCACAGTTTGCCTTGAAAGGAAACAGTTTCTCACCATCATCCCACTGTTTATAGAGCCTATCTGTGCAGGTTTGTAGCTAAAATAAGAGCAGGCTTTCCTAAGGTGGAGTGTCCATGTCACCGCGATGGATGTGGTGGGGTCAGGAGAGATGCAGGGAAGAAAATCTGCTGATGCAGGCAGGGGGAGAGCTAGCGACAAGCCAGGAGCAGGGGCTCACTTGCACGGGTGGCTTCATCAACTGCAAGATGGGATGAGGCCAGGTGTGATCTCCTGAAACACGTGTCAGATCCCATCTGAGTTTCCTTATGGAGAAGGTGTGTGCAATCTCCTCCATCTCTTCTCTTTGTATTTCCATCTGTCTTATCTCCTTTGTTTGTCTCCTTCCTTATGCCCGGAGCAGTTTGGCATCCCACGCCTGCTGCTGCTTCTTGCCATGGCAGCCAAACAGCATGGCTGACTCACGACGTGCACCTTCCCTGCTCCTCATGAGCTCCTTGGCCACACGCTCATTTGGGGCTTCCTGGCATCAAAATAGAGCTTGGCTGGTGAACCATTCTCTAGACTTTACCCAAAGGGCAGATGTGGGCTCACTTACCAGCAAGTGCAGAAATAGGTGGGAGGCCAAAGGGCTGTTGGAAGCGACCTGGCTTCATGTCACATCTTGGGGAAGCTTTTCTGTCTGCAGCAGCTGAAGGAAATTTTGCTATAAAAGCATTTCTATACTTTGTTCTGTCTTCTTATTTAGGTAGCTTCTCCACCCTTGCTTTCGGCATCGCTAATGTGCTGTGTCCTGGAGGGGACTGACCTTGCATCAGTGGTCCATATGTCTATTTGATGGCCCCAGTGCCTTTAGGCTGTGAGGTCCTACCACCTCTCTGAAGACTGCCCCATCCCACCTTTTTGCCTGCTGCAAATACAGCAGGACTGCTCAGAGGCATTAGCTGGGGCAGTCGCTTCTCAGTGGTCCCTTAGATAAGATGTGTGCCTATGGGAGGGCATGGTGGGAGGGAGATGCTGTTTACTCTCGGTTGTGCCATATCTTGTTGATGGCTGTATTTTTTTTCCCTCTATATGTTAAAAAGCATGAATCACTGGCACCGAGACGTCTGGTTGAAAGCTGTATCTCAGCATACCTGTGCCAGCTTTTTCCTTCAGACCTGGATGCCCTGCTGTCTCAGTTACTGAGAGCTGGAACATTAAATTCCTGGTGTCTGAACAGCTGAAGTGGGGCTTTGGGGAGGAGGGAGGGAGGGGAAAGTGATTTCTTGCCTGTTAATTTGTTTTTCCGTCTGTGTCCAGGGAGATACCTTCCTCTGCTTTATGTAAGCAGGGCTTTCTTTCCACCCAGGAGTTTTTTCTCCCTCAGTTCTTTCAGACCTCTGGCAGTGGAGCAGCTCAGAGATCTCCTACTGAGAGGATCAGGACCCATCCCTTTCCCTGACTACAGCAAAACCATGTCTTTTTTTCCTTTCTACGCCAACAGGACTGGTGTAAAGAAACCAAATCAGAAGATGAGAAATGACTTCTTGCTTGCTGCTGGAATTATACAGGAAGATTCTTTAAAGAAAAAACCATTTAACTGCATTTCAAAGTTTTTCAGTGCAGCAGGGAAATCACATTTAGAATTTTTTAAAGACCTGCTGATGCTTTGAAGGGAGAAAAACGGATGAAGTTGTGTTTGTATAGTTGTCGGCTAGATAGTTGCATATAACAAGTTTCATTTTCTCAGTTTTCTTGTTTCACTGTGGATATTTACATAATAATGAGACTTTTGTACTTTAGGAATTCTCCTATTTTAGCCATCCATTTGTCTGTGACTCCAGGTTTCTTGTGATAGCACTCCTGATGGCATAATGTCTTATGGCTATGTGGGAGAAATAAATAGACCATGTAAAAGCAAAGCTCTATTTTTCATTGCCCGTGTAGCAACACAGGGAAGACAGTCAGTCAAGAGAGAATTTCCCTGAGTGAAAGTTTTCCATCAGGTTTCCAAATGTCAGGGAAAAAAGTTGTTTGATTTTTGTCCTCCTCCATAACTTGAATGTTAAATCTGCCAAGCCCTGCCTTGACACACCACAGATAAAAGATAGAATATCCCATTTGGCAGCAGAAATGAAATAATTTCATTCAAGTCTATCTCTCTTTCCTCAGCGATAACTAGCACTGTGGCAACAGCTTTTCTCAGCCTGTTATCTGTTTTGGTCTCATTGGGGCACCAGCTTCTCAGCTTAACATGTTCTGTAATTTACTGAGTGCAGTTCAAAAGTGTGATGCTAAGGTTGAAAGCATAATTCCTAATGAGGGGAAATTGCTATTTCTTGGGGTCTTGAACTTGATATGGTTGGATAGAGCTTTTTTTTTTTTTTTTGGTAACAGAAAACACTTGGTGCTTGAGATCTGTCTAGTCTAGTGTCCTGATGGTGGCCAAAATTACTAAGAGGAGCAGCTGAGAGGCTGCAGTGAATTAGAGGATTTTGGGGAGGAGACAGGACCTCTAAGCACGCGCTCTCCAGAAGACAGCTGGGCAGGTTAACACTGAAGCCTTGGTAGAGTACAGTAAATTGGAATATCGGTATCACTGGAGGTCTTAAAGAACAAGCTTGTTATTGATCAGCTACAAATGGCATTGGTAGAGCTGGTCCCATCAGAGAGTAAAGGTGGGCTGGATATTCCCTGCAGGCTCCTGCCAAAGAGGAGTTCCCAAGAAACGCCTTTTTAAGGGGCTGTTCTTTGGCACTGCTTTGCTTGGGATGCTGTCAAAAACTCTTGATTACTTTGTCCTGCAAAGTGAAAGGTTTCTATTATGAAAACTGAAATACTTTACTAGTTTGGCTGTTGCTTTACTTTTAGCAATAAAGAGCATTAGATTTATATTGTGTGGTGGCCATGGTGCTGGCTTATAAAACAGAGATAACTTTCATATAATGGTTCACTACACAATGAAAAGAGTGTTTAAGTGGCCCGACTTTTATCTGATGATCAGCATTGGATTTGCTCTGGAGCACGGTTTCCCTTGGGGCTCCACAGATGGCTGGTGAACGTAGCCCTGTGCAGGATGGGCTGGGGACGAGCCTGTGGAGACATGGAGACATGCCACGGGGTCTTCTCAAGAGCCTTGTTGGCAGAGAGGGCTGAAAATTAAAAGTTGAGTATTGAGACCATGTGTGCAGGGAGGGAAAGCTCGATGCCAGCGCAGCTTCCCTGCACTTGCATGGAAGAAGGCTTGCAGATATTTCAGTATGCCAAGCATTTTGGTTGATCTCTCCTGGAAAGGAGATGTCCTCTGAAGAGTATGAGGCAGATCTTCACACTGGCATCTGATTTGTGAGTCTTAAATAGCAATTGCTGGGTGATTTGCCAGCAGCAGAACAGCACTGCTTGTGCTGCCGATGCGATCAAAGGGAGAGGGTGAGAAGGACAGATGCTTCACAAGTCAGAATTTCAAGGAAATCCGTCTCGGTTAAAGTTTATAAAAACTGATCTTAGTTAAAAGACCCTATAGCATGTCTTGAAATACCACAGCCTTGAACAGTCAGTACTGAGTCATGCCTGGGGATTGCCGTTATTAGGGAATATTATGAGGGCTAGTAAAAGACAGAGCAAGATACAACCACACACAGACAGACACACACACAGGCAGACACGTCCCCCCCCAGACACCCAGACCCCCCCACTCCCCCAAAATGCTGTGAAGTGTCCACAGTCAATCTTCTGGGTCTGGGGGGTGTTTCCAAAAATGTCTGAGTGGCTCAGGGTGGACTTAGCCTGGTCGCCGCCGTTTGTTGTGCCCGTCAGCAGTGGCAGTTGTGCTGGCCTCCTATGGACTGGCTTGGCAGCTGCCTCCCTGTGTAGGAAAACTTACCTCTCACTTCACCTTGTAGGTTCAGAGATCTGGCAACAAGTGCTTTTATGTAAGACCTTTTGTATACATGGAATTGTGCAGGAAGAGATGTTTTTTTCTGAAATAAGAATGCCTTCTTCCAAATTAGCCTAGCCTACTGCTTACATTATCCACTTTGAAAAGCCATGTGAGCATGCCAAATACTAGTGTCTGCACATAGATACTGGCAGTAATGAATCTGCTGTCCATTTGTACCCTGCCTTGTTCCAAAATAACTTTCATGTCTAGACAAAGGATGCAGCTCACCTGCAAGGCTCAGCTATCCCTTCTGTTTGTTTTGCTATTGCATAGTAATTAAGATATTAATTTATTTTAAAGGGTTCCAAGAAATGCCTCTGCGACCCCAATGTTTATGTAAGAGAGAAAGAGAAATTTCATAATTTATTGAATTTGTGTGTGTTCTGCTGGGATCATTCATTGGAGGGACATGCTAAGTGATTTTTTGTATCCTAGTAACCAACTGTGGTTGCTTTTCCATGAATAATCTTTATGGTTTAACTTGACCAGCTAAATCTGGAAAGGAAAACTCAAGTAAATTAAATTTATCAAGGCAAATAATTACAAGGCACAGATAACTTTTTGCAGGTGAATGAGAACAATTTTTTTTTTTTTCCCTCATTTAACTACATAATAATCAGATTGACAGATGCTGTCTGGAGAGTCTGATTTTACCGAGCAGAACAATAGCGGAAGTTTGAATCGTTATGAACTAAACTTCAAAACTTGATTTGTTTAATATTCATAATTAATGAATTGGTTAAAACAGTCCTTTCCTCCCTCAAACAAGAAATGCGATCGTTTTCAACACTTCCTAACAGCAGCACAGATCGTTTCCCTTCAGTAGGTGCGAGGGTGGGGAGCCTGGGGTGGGGGTCCTCTGGGGCTCAGAGTTCCTGGCTCTGCAGCCGACTCGGCTGCTTCACAAAGACACTGTGAGGCTTAGTTAGTAACGTGCTTTGTGAGTCCCTTTCTTCCTGAAATGCCAGCCCCACGTGCAACAGCCGGAGTTTATCGCTTAATAGAAGTGCTTGCATTTTTCTCCTTTAAAATTTATTTTGATTAAAAATTAGTCCCTTTTCAAAACTGAGTTTTGAGGGATCGTGTTTCTTGTGAAATGCCTCTTGCTCTTAGAAATATTAGAAGCTAGTTTTAGAAGCAAAACAAAAATAAAAATTTGCTTCCCGGCTCCCTGAACATGTTTACTATTTCTCCCACCCTCTTCAAGCATTCAGCTGACCATCTCTAAGCAGAGGGCAGAGGTACATTCCTCCCAGAGAGGTCAAAACCGCGTCTCATTTTAAAACAAACTATTTTCAAACCATCTTTTTGTATGCATTCCTATTTAGTAAATGTTTATACACCCGTGCAAAAAAACTGCACGCCTGTAAATACTGAAACCTGTGGGCATGCCAGTAGAATCAATCACCAAACCACATCGAGCAGCCTTTAGGTAGTCACTCAGATTCTCCTTTGAGATGAGATTAACGGTACAACCTCATGAGACTGTCCCGGGAGGAGGGAGCAGCTTTCCTTGTGTGCCTCTGGATCTTGACCATGGTTTCCCCTCTCTGATTTGCTCCCTGCCTCTTGTATCTTGAACACAGCCCTGTATCAAGCAGTCCTTGTTTCCTCCTTTGCAGTGGACTGAAGATGATGGGCAGAAATGTTAGGTCAGTGCTGAGGACCTTTCTGTGCTCATATTCCTCTGTTTTCCCTTTCTGTGCCTGTATTCCTATACTGAGCCAGGGCATCACTTTGGAGTGGTTGCTGTTATGCATCTCCAGGCGTCATTCATCACCGCAGACTCATCACCTCGGATCTCTGCCCTACCGAGTCAATGCTTTCCCAAAGCTCTCACTGTCTTTTTCGTAATCTTTTTCCCCGGAGCTAACAGCAGTGCTGGGAGCACTAGTTGTGACTTGTCTCTCTCTGTGGCAACGAAAGAGTAGCTGAAGGGAGTGATGTTGCCTTATAGCTCACCACTGCCTTGGAGGGGGCATGGGTTTTGGGACCTGAAATGCTTTTTCTCTGGGGAAGTGACCGTTTCCCTGAAAAAGTGTTCAGTCAAGGCATGGTGGGTGGCAAAGGGGATGTTTGGGGTGTAGACACAGCACTGCCTGGGATCCACACTGGGGAGCAACCCTGAGACTGTGGTGGTGGGGGATGATGGAGGCAGTGATGCCATCTGAGCTCCTTCTGGTGGCCCTGTGCAACCCTGGGTGCATGTGCTGCACTGGGGCTTTGCCCAATAGGGGCATTAAGTCCAGCAAAGAGGAGGAAGAAACCTCTCTGTCCAAAACGCTGTGGGCCTGCCCTGCTGTCACAGGAGGGGAGCTGCAGAAAAAATTCACGTTCAGCAGTTAGTACTATGAGAAATGAGGCATCAGTTTGAGGCAGATGGGAAAGATGGGAGCAACGGGCAGGGCATTTAAGCACAGACCTATGCTTTGTGTAGTACTTGAGGAATACTGTTCCTGTGCCAGGGGAGGCTCCTGGTGCTTCCTCTCTGGCTTGGAGAGGTTCAATGGCTTGGCTGGGTCTGGTCTGGGGAGGGTCTGCTGGTATTGCCCCACCAGCAGCTTCTCCGTATTAGGCACCACCTCAAACTACTAGGACGCTCTTTTGCAGCGTCTTGTGTTCTCTAAGCAAAGGAAGCATTGCAGTAAGAGGGCTTTTATATGCCATTAATATATGACCACATAGCAGGCACTGCTTGTGTGCGGGTGAGGGCTCCTGGTGGTTTAGCAATGGCATGAAACGTTTCTGCTATTGATCCTACTTGACCAGCGTGGCCTCGAAAAACCTAGAGGCACAGGAGGACATGCTGCTGTCTCACTGAGTTCCGTGTATGTAGGAAGCTGAGCTGGAAGGCATCCCCAAATTTGCTGCGATCAGGCAGGCACCTGCTCTACCCTGGGGCTGTTGATGGACAGCAGGTTGGCTGGTCCCATGTCCCAGGCTCTGTCTGAAAAAAGCTGCTGTGGTGCTAATGAGGGGGCTTTCTCATTGGGAACCAGTGGTTTTAAGGATATCGCCATGCACAAAAGCATGGAAATGGAGAGGGTAAGGAGGCGTAGATCAAGACAGGAGTTTGGGCATGGTATACATCCCAAGGTGATGCTGAGGGCAGGCTGTGCCGCTTCCTGGCCCCTTTCCCTCCTAGTAGGTGCCACAAGTAGCTCTTGCAAGCAGCAGGCTGGTTTGTCCAGCAAAGGGTGATGAGTTTGTCTTTTGTGGGTGCTCTGGTTGGCCTGTCCATCAGGGAAAGCTCAGACATGTACCAAAATACATGCATACCTTGCTGAACGTCTTCCGTGGACCTGAGCCAATAGAGCCATGCCAGGGTAGACATTGGCCACTGCCGTTCAGATGATTTTCAGCGTTATTTTTAGATATCTTGACTGCAGTTCGCTTTAGCTGAAGCCAATTCCTCGATGTGCTGGCACACGAGGGGCTGGGTGGACAGGGACGTGACTGCCCTGGGGACCATGCCTTTCTGTGGGATGCAGGGAGGTTTAGGGGAAGCTGAGCCTCTCCCTTTCTGCCGGCAGGATATTGCTGCAATGAATGAGTTGCTTAGGAGAGGGCTTTCCTGCAGCTCTTCAAGTGACTGTTCAGGTTTGGTATTTCAAGAAGGCGCTCCGTGAGCAATGCCACCCATAACGCCCAGTGTCTGGTGGATTTGGGACCAGCGGAAAGCCCCTGTGTGGGTCTGTTTTGCTGACTTCAGGATTTCCGTACATTTGGCATCCGTTTTTTCAGCACGTTTCCAGCTCAAAAGTCCCTGGGAGATGATGTGAGTGGCACATGCAGCATGGGAGACACACAGTGCTGTCTGTTTCGAAGAAGCAGAGGGACAGTGTGTAGTCATGCCACTGCCTGTGTTTTTATTGTGGCCAGAACCACCAGAGGCTCTAAACTGTCAACATGTAATTGTATATTTTTTTTGTCTGGTAATAAAATTTTGTTCTACAAAAAAA